>CATIWR010132449.1:0-11844 GCA_949677035.1 Omphalea diandra | reverse complement strand
ATTTTCATGCTACTTTGGAATTCATCAACTTCTTTATTTCTTCTAGAGGGAATGATTCAATTCTGCAAAATCAACACTTATTTGAAACATTAGTGATGATCAATCTACTTTGTCAAGATCAAAAGAGGTTTTAAACCTAGGATTAATTATCCTAGTTCAACAAGATCATTGGTAATGGGGTCCTCCTTAATTCAATTCTCTCTTTGAGTGGTAAAATCTATAGATCTATCTCTCCATCATCTCTTTACTGCAAATACTTGCCTATCAAAATAACTATTATAATATGAGATTGAGTTGCCTGAGCATGGCCTTTAGAGGGGAAGAAAGTGATAAAATGAGTCATAAGGATCTTCTCCTCACTCGAAGTGTACTTGGGTACCTTCTCATATCACATACCTAATAACTCCATCATCTTCTAAACATATTGGTAATCCAGTTGAGGAATGACAATCTAGTATGAAGTTATGACATGACAATCTAAAATGGCTCAAAATTCCCCTAATAGGGAGTAGATCTCTATATCCCCAAAATGAAAGGTATGAGTGGTGAAATCTTATAAATCACAAGTTGCTTGTAAGAAGTGGGTGTCGAGGGAGATAAATGAGAGGTAATGGAGAGCTGGAAGGCCCTCCCACAGTATTAGATCAAATATAGGTTGAAAGAGACCTTAGAAAGGGTTTTAACATGGTTTGGGAGCTAAGGATAATAAGTGAAAAGAATAAGTGTGAAATGGGCATTTATAGAAGAGGACTAGGATACAGGGTTGTACAGACTTTGATCAAGGTTGTACAGACCCTGACCAGGTTTGTACAACATTCCGACTAGGCTATAAAGACTTCAACCCAGGGTTGTGAAACCCTCAGCTCCTAGAAAGAGTTAGGTTGCTTTTCTTTTTGTATTGTGGATGTAAAATGACATTCGTACATGTTTTGCAAAGCCTATATGTAAAAAGATGATAGTACATATTTAGAAACATACATTAAGAGGCCAAAGTTATGCATTTGCATTTAAAAGATGAAACATTAGTGTTTAACAAAAATGGAGACACTGTCGCCTTAGTTTAACCTAAAAAGTCCTAAGCCAACATCAAAAAATAAGGGCTTTCAAATCACCTAAAAAAATGTACAACTATACAAAGTAACAACAAAATGTACTGCATTAGAATGAAAAAGAGGAAAAATATCCTAAAAAAAGAAAAAGGTTTGGCCTCTAGAGCTCATCTACCTCCATTTATAGAAGGAGTCACCTTATAATCCTTCATTTTGCTATATGTCGCCATATACCCGTGCTCCACTGCCACCTAAGCTAAGGCCTCAATCTCTGCTTCTACTAGACACTGATCCTTTTCTTTAGTCTCGTGGTTCAGGTGTTGGATCATCTCCTGTAAGAAACACAAGGGTTAAGATGTATAGGACACAAAGCACACGAAACACAAGCCATAAGCATGTATACTTGCATTGCTTTAATTCTTTGTTACTAACCTGTATGGAGTGCGTCTACTACATTGCAACCCTTTTTAAGGAAGTGATCAAAACAACCATAGCCTCTGCTTGCTTGTGAGGGATTTGTAAAAAGGAAAAGAAAGGCATTCTTAGAAATAACGTTCACACTATAGTCAGAATACAAAAAGCTAAAAAATAAAATACTTATATGGGTGGTTTTGGTTGGCTTAGATGTATAGGTAGATCGTACAATCCATAGTGGCATCATAGACTTAGTCAATGAAGTCATCTAAGACTCTACTAGACTATCTACCATGGAAGATAGATTACCTATTGCTATAGGGTCCATGCCTCTTGGAGCTAATCCACAAGCTCATTTGCTGCCCATTCAGCGATAGTGCCAAACTCAGAAGCAAGAGCGATAGATCATTGTGTGGCCTGCACAATGATGCCCCCACTCTTATGCTACAAGATGACCCTTTCAATAGTCACATATCAAGGGAATGCTCGAATAGCCACCATAGATAGAAGGAGACTCTCCATGAGTGCTCTAACAATCTAAGACTTGTAGGAAGTACTAGTAAAAGATAGCTGCTCCCCTAGCATGTAGTGTAGTATCGTAGCGAGATATACACCCTTAAGTCCCTCACCTAAAATAGGCTCGTGGGCAGGCATTGTAGGACATGTTGCCCATCTAGGCCCTCACACTAATGAAAGATGCACTTTTTTAGGTACCACTCCCCAATAAAGGGCTCCCACTATCAGATGAAGTCCATAGGAGATGGCCTCTGCCTTTGCCATCTTTAGTGAACACATCTCTATGAGACCTCTTTAGTTAAGGCACAACTACAAAAAGGATGAGAAACCACTATGCGTATAAGACCAAGTAACAAAAAATAAATAATTATCACTCATACAATTTTATCTGTATAGGGAGAAGTACTTGGTCTAGTGTAATCATGTTCAGACAAGTGCGCATGGCAATGATGGAGGACTATGCATAAGACACGACATTCCACTAAGTGAAATGAGGGTAACCACCATCTGCATCATCCTCATTCTCTAGCCCCTCCAACAGGTCGAGCTTAACACTCAATGCCTGCCAACAAAGATAGCATAAGTCTTAAAGCAAATAAACAAAATCCAAGCACAAAATGAAAGGAATTGAAAGGTACTCACGATGAAAACTTTATAGGCACCACAATTGTATCACATCCTTGAGAACATTGGTCGAGATATTTATAGAGGTACGCTAGTGTCGTAGACCCCTAGTTGAATTGGTGCAATAGGGTTAAATCCTATAGCATGGGCACCAAGCAGAGCATAACAATATTAAAGGCGCTTAAGAATAAGATCCCCAATAAAGTGTACAATAGGAAAGAACATGCATACTAGTCAACCACCTCATAAGAGCTGTCATCGGTGGCCCGAGGTGCATCGGATAGTATGCTCAACCTCACCACAGCCTTACTCCCCTTGAGTAAAGGGAATGCAATCAAGGACTTTAAGCAAGTAGTCCCTCTGAAGCACCAACTCATGCACCTAAAAATCTGTGGGTAAGGGAATACCCATGAATCACATCTTGGTAAAAATGGTGAAGTCCTCAAGAATATTATCACCTCGCTGATCAGGGGTAGATGGAAAGTGTGAATTATGTCTATCCACCTCTTCAATAGTGCGTGTGGCATCACAGGCTCGACCTTTGGTGCCTCATCTAGTAGCATCCACATAAAGGTCCAAATCATTATACCTTTCAGACAAGCCATAACTTGAAGATGCAATGTCCAACCCCACTCTCCAGTGGGACCAACAATACAATCTCCCTTCTAGAAGGCAATAATCCCACGTAAGGAAAAGGAAAAGAATTGAAAAGGTGAATGGATAATGGAAAATACCCATATGCATATATTTTCTACATAGTTATCAAAGATAGAAATTGAAAAGACTAGAAAGGTCTAAATTCAAAGGTAAAGAAATAATGAGTCCTAGTCATTAGAAGAATAATTGCAAATTTTGAGGAAATTATGCAGATAGTTTCCAAAAACAAAAAATTCATTGTTCACTAACAAAACGTCACTGACTAGCAAAATTATTAAAAATGAGTTATTTACTTAGTTTTGTACCCAATTTGCTTTTAAATTAGTATATTAATGATTTTGATTTTTCTTTGTGTAGGTTATAGATTAAAGCCTAAAGTGATTGCAAATCGAGGCAACAAACCAATCTGATGGTTAGAAAATAAATTTTATTGAAAATAGAAGGTGGGTGTCCTAGAAATTATTTCTGAATATTTATAATCTAACCTAATGTTCATAGACAAAAAAGGGAATTCTAGGGCAAAGCCTAAAATCTACAATGACAACAGTACACATAAAATAAAATAAAAAGAAAGAGAAAAAAATATCTACTGCTCCTAAGGCAGCTCATAGAAGGTGACAGTATAGGTTGTAGACCGTTAGTGTGTTGTCAACTGGAGGAAAGCCAGCTAGGACCATCTTTATTTGTGGCACCCTTAAACTGGGATCACAACTACTCCAAAGTATCCAGGTTCACAAGGTCCTCATTGAGAAACTCCTCATGGATGTCTAACATCTCATCGTCACAATAATCAGACATGATAATGGCCTGAAAAGCCAATGGAACCTAAGAACTATGTCTGTATCTTTGAGAGAGAAGGAAGAAAGAGAGAAGAAGAACTGTGCAAATGAAACAAATCACTTTCAAAGGGATATTTATAGTGGACCAGGGTTGTATAACCATAGCACTTCTGTGTAGACCTTAAGTCTGTATAGCCACATCTAGGCTGTATAACCCTTTTGGGCTAGACTGGCCTAATTAGGGGCTTGTAAGCCTAATCCCTCTTTAACCCATAAGCCCTAATAACCTTCTAGCCTAATTAAGTCTAAATTACCAAAATATCCTTATCCCTTATAGCCTAATTAATTCTCAATTTATGAAAATACCCCTAGCCTTCTATTAAGCCCAATTAAGTTTAGCCTTCCCTCAAGCCCAATTACACATAAATTACCAAAATACCATTTACGTTCCAAACAATCTTAGAATAATAAAATTACTAAAATGCCCTTACCTTTCTAAATAACCCTTAATGAAAAAATTACCAAAATTCCTTTAGCCTCTCAATGAACCATAGAGTACTTAAATTGCCTAGATACCCTTAACTCTCCAAAGAATTCAAGAGTGGTCAATTTAGCAAAATACCCTCATTGCTCTTAGAGCACCTAAAGAACACCACAAGCTTCATGATTCAAGTTAGACCACTAAAATACTCATTCGATAATAAACTTGCCCCTTTTGAGGCCATAACAATACTCTCAAGAAGAACTACATTCTCCCAAAAAAGTGCAAAATCTAAAGAAGCATTTTCTATGACATCGGGGGCCCAAACCCATTACCTTGAGATAGGAATAGACCTTCAGGATAGCCAAAAGGGCTATGTTGGCCCTTGAGCACCAGGAAGAGGGTTGAATTGATGGAAATCTAAAAAGTTTAAGGGAAGATAAATTAAATAAAGATTGGATAAAGAGTAAAAAGAAAGAATACACAATATTTATAGTGGTTTGGGTGTTAACAAACCCTATGTCCACTCCCCAATTCTTCACAATTGGGTGTTTCACTAGCTCAAAGTGGTATTTCCAAGCTCACACCAAACTTGTACAATGTGTTTTAATGGCTCACACACAACCCTACAATTTGTGTTTCAAGGTTCACATAAAAACCTCACTTAAGTGTTTTACAAAGGCTCACACTTCAACCTATTACAAGAGTTTTAATAGCTAGGCTAACTCTCAAGCCCAATCACAATGGTGTGTAATGCTTACATGCATAATAATAACTCACATACAAAGAATAAGATGTTGTAAAGTAAATTTGCAAAAGTTTGGCTATAATTAATGAAATTCTATTACATTCACATATGTTTGGTGGAGTATTTATAGACAATAACCACCAAAGTGACATTACTAATAAACTATGACTAAATCTTTAAGGTAAGCTAGACAAATTTTGCATTAAATGACTATTATACTGATTTCGCGATCGTGACTGACATTCATAGTCGTAAATTTTCAACTTACATTAGGAAGATCAAAATTATCATAAAGAACCCCATTTTGTGTCTAACAGCTAGTCCATATGGCTCGCTGATGTTAATGTGCATATAAATATAGTTATGTTTAACTAACCAACCAAAAGTCACGATTGAGATCCTTCTTGGACATGATAGGGACTACAAATCCTTATGTTTAGTGAGGAGAGATTACTCCTATGGGTAGCAGTTGTGATAGTTTTTTCGTCCTCACGAATTTTGATATATTAACGGTCATCTTGGATACTTGGCATGTTATGGTTGCAACTTAGTTCCCTCCATTTAGCTATAAAATATGCGGTTGCGACTCATGACATGAACACCACTGTGAATCTTTGCGCATAAGATTTAAGTCTTCCTTGGCTGGATTGTAGTTGCGATCTCCTCCTTGAATTCATATGGTCCAAGTTTATCCATCCATGTTGCAAGGTCACGGTCGCGATTTAGAAGTTCCTAACCTTGAATTTGGATGCCTTAATGCTACAGATTTAGACTTCCATCTAACTTTCAATGCAAACCTAACTTAGAAACTGCAAAAATAACACTTAAACAAAATATTAGTGCCTATTAATCTTCATTATCAAGATCAAAAGAGACATTTGACTTAGGTTTGACCGACCTAGTCCAACAGGCTAAAATGATATGGATTCAATTTTACAAATGCCAGAAGGGTTTGAATGACACAATAGCCACCTAAAGGGCATCCTTAAGCTAGAATCATCAGTAAAAAAGACTAAAGTACTCATAAAGAAGTACACAAGCATCAATGACTATTAGAGGCCAATTATCTAATACCAAGACACCTAATACCTACTTGAGAGTTGTTAGAACCATTTCAGTACCTATTATAGAGTTGCTGAAGAGCTATTAAAACACTTGGTACTTATTAGGATGTTGTCATAACCACTTTAGCATTTATTACAAAGTTATTGAAGAGTTGCCAGAACACTTGGTACCTACTAAAGAACTGTTAGTACCCCTTTAATACTTGTTAAAGAGTTATTGAAAAGTTATAAAAATGCCTGATACCTGTTAGAGAGCTATTAGAACTACTTTAGTACTTGTTAGAGAGCTATTGAAAAGCTACCCAAACAATTAATACTTGCTAAAAATCTACTAGAATGACTTTAGTACCTACTCGAGGAGCTACTGAAGACTTGTATCCTTGGGTTTCCTTGTTAATGTTTACATTATCTACTTTGCTTTATTTAGTCTTGTTCAAACAATCATTTTTTTAAATGTTGTTTTCTAAGCTCCACAAAGTGGGGAGCAATATAGAGCATGATGATGAAAATCACTAAATTAATTCACTAAAATGCACGGGGAATTGCTAAAGGAAGAGACAAAAAGCTTTAGGAAACTTTAGACAAGCCTAAAACCAAAAGCCTAATACTAAACCCATAGCTACCTGTCAGGGTTAACGGGTTGTACAACCATGTATCAGGTTGTACCTTAAAACCCTAATCCTTATAAACTTTTGAAATTGTTCCCCCTTTAAACCCTAGGGTTGTACAACTCTGACAAATGAATGTACAACCCATTCTTGGTTGTGTAGCATACGTGCAAACCATAATTTCAAGAGATTCATCTCATTCTCTATGATTGGATATGTCCATAGTGTGACTAGAACCATTTATGGTCATGTGCACTCACCTAACAACAATAAATACCCCTCCTATTTGAAGAGAGGAAAAGGCTAGGACAACCCTAAGATTACTCTGTCAAACATCTTTCAAACCTAGAAACGCTAAACCTTAACTCACTTTAAGGTAGAACTAGACTTAATCTCTTCATTTTTGTGCATTCCCTAAGCATTTTTTTATTAAATCATTAAACTTGTAATCCTCTAAGGGCACACAAACACATAAAGGCATCTAAGAATCCCTCCTCACTCTCTCCTTCCTTCTTCCCCTTATTATTTCTTTCTCTATTTTCAAAATCCAAGAAATAGGGCATGTACAACCTTGTTTATAGGATGTACAATCCTCTTTCTGTGCTATACAACCTTTATCTTAGGCTGTATAACCTAATTTAACTAGTAGATAGTTTTTTTTTTCAAAAGATGATCTTATTTCCTTATTAGGATTTCACCTTCTTCAAACCCTTCTTTTTGTTATTTTTCAATATTCCAGTAGTAGAATAGGGGGAGGTTAAACATCTTGGGATTCTTATTCGTATTAAAAAATGGAACTTGAGAGTGATATTTAAGTGATATCACAACTTCTTTTCATATAATGTTTCATGTTCCTTTATTGATGACTTAGTGTGATGTAAAAGTTATGTTTTGATCCTTTTTTGATGGAGACCAAATGAGTTAGACACTCTTAGGACCTTGATTGTCATTCTTTACTTATTCACATTTTTCATTATGCATTTTTAAGCACTATCAAATGCATGCTTGGTTATATAATTTCTTTTACAATTAGCATTCTATCTTCTTAGTGGTTGGTAATGCTTATGGATGCCTTGCTCTTTATAAGTAATAAAGGGAGAGGGTTCATTAACCCTAGGATCTCTTTTGTGTTAACCACTACCTTAGACCATTGAATATCCTCCATTAGGCTTTGCATCGCATGTTTAAGATTCTTATTCCCTATAATGCACATGTTTATATTTATTAATGTTTAATGTTATCCATATGATGCGGGGGCTGTATCTTATAGACTTAAATGCATGATTAGGTACCTTAACTTTAGAGATGTGGTAAGATGATCTTATCTGCTTTCCTTTTAGTTTCTTTTACTCATTTTCATCTTGTTAGAGGCTAATTTATTCTCTTTCCCTGGGTTTAAGTCTTATTACTTAAGTTAGACCATGAACTTGGTCTTAGTTACCATCCTATATGGCTATGAATGAATATGTTTAAATGGATGAATGATAATGCATGTTAAACCCTTATGCCATGTGACATGATCTCACTCCCCTCTTTGGAATGTTATGTATGAATGATGAAGTGCATGATCCTTCTTTGCCAAGATGCATGGCCCCTAACCACTTAGAGTTGATGACTTGATTTATTGAAATGAATTGCCATTAGATGCATGTTTAGAAGCATTTATTGGACTAATTAATAGCTCAATTAAAATGTTAAAAGTGAACCATAGTTGCTCAAAGGTGTGCTTAACCTCTTCCCTGAGTTATACCCAATTTTCAAACACGATCTCTGATGAGGTGAAAACAAAATAGGCCTTCTAATTAACTTAGATTAAGTTTAGATTTTACCTTCCGTAGACTCTTGTCTCAATAAAAGTTAGGTGGCAACTCCACACTTTTAAGGGATAATACCAATAAATAAATCTCACCTTAGTCCCTTGATGACCACCACTTAAGTACATGGGCTTTGAAATTTGAGCAAGGCCTCAAAGATTCCCTAATGATCCAAATTACGTGCCATGGGTTGTACTAATGTATGGCCCTCCATCCTCTTGATCCCTTGATGATTGATAAAAGGATAGAGTTGCAAGTAATATTCCACTAATTTGAGTGAAACCATTAAGATGCCCATAATGTGGATGTTATGCTTATGTGTTTTTACATGGTGTATGGCATGGCCCATTCGACCAATGTGATTGGCCTTTTCTTTATTTATTTTAAGGGTTGTAATTTTAAAATACAACTGGTATGACATTTATTTTTTAATAATTTATTTTATTATTAGTTATATAATAATATAAATTATAGTTAAGAAAATTGCAACTTGTAACAAAGACCTTCAAGGCGTAAGATGGTGATGTCTGACGCAAGAGGTGGCAATGTAGGATAATTCATGGGGATAAAGATTTACCTCTAGGATTAACCTTTTGATCTTCATTTTGGCTTGTGAAAGTCAATTTAGATTAAAGGCCATGCTATGATATATTTATTTTTTTTTATCATTATATATGGATGTTTGTGATGCATTGTTTATGATGTATGAAATGCAACATAAAAATGCATAATAGGTTAAATTTGTAATATCCCTTCATAATATGAAGTCATGAAAATGCCTACCATGATTTAAACACTTATCAAGACTTTAATTCTTATATATAGGTTTTGCCAAAGTAAAGTGTATTAGGCCATCTTAGTAAGACAAGATGGATAATAGTGATATCCATAGTTTAAAATGGCTAGGCTTAGTTAGGCTACCTAAATATTTTTAAACCTAAGGCATTAGATGGTATAAGTTGGGACATAAGATGCCAATATCCCATAGCTATCCAAGAGTTACATAAGATGTAATTGGTAAAGTGTTACCTACCTAAATAACCAAATTTTAAAGGATAAGCCAAAGCTTACTTAGAATTAGATGAAATATGGATCTTGGCCCACTAAATATTTCAATTATGGAAAACTATAACTTAAAGGTGACTGATTTAATAAAAGTTAGTGGGAGTTAATATTTAATAAAATGCTAAGTTACATAAGATGCAATTGGTAAAGTGTTACCTACCTAAATAACCAAAATTTAAGGGATATGTTGGCCTAAGGCACCAAGAAGGAGGGTTGAATTAGTGGTTGATTAAAAATTAAAATGAAAAATAAATGTGTTTAAAAAGTTGAGAAGGAGAAGACAAAAATTGACTCAAGTGTTTAGTAAACCCTACGTCCAATTGGGTGTTTTACTCAACTCAACTAGTGTTTCCAAGCTCATACCAAACTTTTACAACTTGTGTTTATGGCTCACACAAAAACCTTGCACCTTGTGTTTTCTAGGCTAACATAAAAACCTCTCACAAGTATTTTGTAGGCTCACACTAAAACCTTTCACAAGAGTTTTGACTCTAGGCTAACTCTCAACCTCTTTACAATCGTGTTTATTGCTCACACCTTACAATTAACAACACATAAATAAGAATGAAAGATTGAGTAGTAAATAGGAAAGAGTTTTGTTACAAATTAATGAATTCTCTTGCATTTTCTTCTGTTTAGTGGAGTATTTATAGCTCACATCCACCAAAGAGACGTTGGTCTAAAACTATCAACAAATCTCTAAGATGTGCTAGGCAAATTTAGCATTCAATGCTTATCGGGCAGAAGTCTCGGTCGCTATTACCATTTCGAATTTGAGTGAACTTAACAAGGTTAGAGATTTTGAATTCTGTCTAACTTCGTATGAAAAAAATAACTTATAATCTCCAACACAACACTAAATGAAAGTATTAGTACTAATCAATCTCTATTGTTAAGATCAAAAGAGGTTCATGACTTAGGTTAAACCAACCTAGGCCAATAATCTCCCCCGTTTTTTATTTTGACAACTTAGATTAATCTAAAGGAAAAATATATGCATGAGTTGTGAAGTTGGAATGGTGAAAGATTTAATGAATACTTCAAAAATTTATAGTTAATGATCAAAGTAAAATTTTAAGTATGAGTGACAAACAATGCTTCCCTTCAACTTATGCTTATTTCTTCTAAATTATTTTCTATATGATTCTCTCCCCCTTTGGCATGATCAAAAAGAGGGTAAATGAAAAAGTGCAAATAGAATGCATAAAGATGACCATAAAGTGAACATTAAGAGCAAATATGATTTCATAGAATCATAAGAATGAAAACAAATAGAAGAGTTGTAATCAAAAAAGAAATTCAATCACATGACAGATGAGACAAATGATTACAAAACAAACATATTTATTTATTGATAAGCTATGGGATCAACAACTTTACATCAAAGCAAGAAAAATATAAAGAAATTCTATTATAGAAGATTGAAGAATCATCATCATCTTCATAATCATCTTGCTCTTCATTTTTGCCTCCTTCTAGTTGAGTCTATGTACCAGATGTTGATGGTTTGGGATCAAATATTATGCAAAAGGCACACAATGCACCATATGTTATGCACCCTGGAGGTACAAAAATGAATAGAAACATGTGATCACATTTTTAGTGGTCAACAATGAAGAAATATATAGTTGAGTTTGTTCCAAGATGTTTCACCTGCCAACAAATCAAGGCAGAACATCAAGCACCAGCAGGTAAGTTGCATTCTTTATCTATTCCCATATGGAAATAGGAGAAAATTTCAATGGATTTTGTTATTGGTTTGCCTTAAACACAAAAAAGACATAATGCTGTTTGGGTTATTGTAGATAGACTCATAAAATAAACACACTTCTTACCTATACGACAAACAGATTCACTTCATATATATGTTGCATTTTGAAGTTGTTGTCTAGCAATCTAATAGAGGTTGGGCCAGTATGCAGTCAATTAGTATTTTAGTTTGTTTAGCCATGTATACTTTATTGTAAATAGTTACTATGTTGTGAAACAATATACATAATGTAAAGAAAAAAAATACCATAATAA
>CATIWR010132440.1:0-21239 GCA_949677035.1 Omphalea diandra | reverse complement strand
TTAGTGAATGATGAGGTTGTTTTCAAGGGTGAAAGGAAAGGCAATACCTCCTCAATTGACTTAGACAATTTGGCTAACCAATCTTTCAAGTGTCTTATGTCTTTTAGTAATGAGGCTTGGTTATGGCATAGAAGGCTTGGATATGCAAGTATGGATCTACTATAAAGTCTATCAAAATAAAAGCTAGTGGAAGGCCTTCCCAAGCTAAACTTCACTAAAGACAAGACATGTGATCCTTGCCAAATGGGGAAGCAACATTAAGCCTCCTACAAAGCTAAAAATGTTGTAAGTTCATCTAGACCCCTTTAACTAATTCATATGGACTTGATAGGACCTATTAGAAGTGCTAGCTTAGGTGGAAAATATTATACACTAGTCCTAGTTGATGATTACTCTAGATTTACTTGAGTGTCCTTTCTAGCTTATAAGAATGATACTTTTGATGCTTTCAAAAGTTTTGTAAAAAGAATTCAAAATGAAAAGGGTTATTTCATTTCTTCTATTAGAAGTGACCATGGAAAGAAATTTCAAAATGAGTATTTTCAAACCTATTATTTGGAGAATGGAGTTTTTCACAACTTTTCAACTCCTAGAACACCACAACAAAATAGTGTTGTAGAGAGAAAAAATAGAACACTAGTAGAAATGGCTAGAACCATGCTCAATGATTATTCTTTACTGAATTACTTTTGGGCCGAAGCCATTAATACTTCATATTATATTGCAAATAGAGTTTTTAAAAGACTCATTCTTAATAAAACATCTTATGAGCTATGGAATGGTAGAAAACCTAAGATATAATACCTAAAAGTATTTGGATGCAAGTGCTATATATTGAATACCAAGGATAATCTTGGGAAATTTGATTCTAAGACCAATAAAGGTATATTCTTAGGCTATTCCACCTCTAGCAAGGCATGTAAAGTCTTTAATAAGAGTTCAATGGTAGTTGAAGAGTCTATGAACGTTGTTTTTGATGAATCTAGTAAACTTGATCTTGTTGATGATCTTGTAGGTAACCTTGAAAAATTAGAGTTAAAAGACATGACAAGAAAAGATGATAAAGATAAGGAAGAAGGTGAATCATCAAGAGTAGATGACGAACCACAACATCAACAAGAAGTTGAGCCAAGTCAAGGATTTACCCAAGGATTGGAGATTCTCTAAGGATCACCCTAAAGATTTGATAATTGGTGATACCTCTAAGGGTGTAAGTACTATATCTCAACTTAATCTTTTAGATAATTATCTTGCTTTTATTTCTTAACTTGAGCCAAAATCTATTGAAAAGCCTCTTGATGCTGAAAGTTGGGTGATTACTATGCAAGAGGAACTCAATCAATTTGAGAGAAACAAGGTATGGAAACTTGTACCTGGGCCTAAAGAACACCCAATTATAGGTTGCAAATGGGTGTTTAGGAACAAGTTAGATGAGCAAGGTTTCATCATTAGGAATAAAGCTAGATTGATTGCTAGGGGTTATAACCAAGAGGAAGGCATAAATTATAATGAAACATTTGCCCTCGTACAAAGATTAGAGGCCATTAGGATTCTTTTATCCTTTGCATGCCAAATGAATTTTAAACTCTTTCAAATGGATGTAAAAAATGCATTTTTAAATGGAATCATTGAGGAGGAATTTTATGATGAACAACCTCTTAGTTTTGAATCTTATAATTTTCCTAATCATGTTTTTAAATTGAATAGAGCCTTGTATGGATTGAAACAAACTCCAAAAGCTTGGTATGAAAGGCTTAGTTCATTTCTTTTGAAAAATGATTTTCATAAAGGAAAGGTGGACACTACACTGTTTGTTAAAAGGCATAAACATGATACACTTATTGTACAAATTTATATTGATGATATCATTTTTTGTACTACTAATGAATCTCTTTGTCAGGATTTTGCTAACTGTATGACTAGGGAATTTGAAATAAGCATGATGGGAAAGCTAAAGTTCTTTCTCGGTCTACAAATTAAGCAACTAAAGAGGGGATCTTCATCAACCAAGCTAAATACACAAAGGAGATACTCAAGAAGTTTGGCATGGATAGTTGCAAAGTAGCAAAAACCCCCATGAATGGTACCATTAAGTTAGACAAAGATGAATCGGGTAATATGGTAGATGAAAAAAGATATTAAGGTATGATTGGATCTCTACTTTATCTAACTACTTCTAGGCCTGATATTATGTTTAGTGTATGCATGTGTGCTAGGTTCCAATCCTCTCCTAAATAGTCACATTTAAATGTTGTTAAAGGAATTTTCAAGTATTTGCATGGCACATTAAACTTAGGTTTATGGTATCCTAGGGACTCATCTTTTAGTCTCATAGGTTTTTCGAATGCGGATTATGCAGGTAGTCTCTTAGATAGAAATAGCACCTCTGGAACTTGCCAATTTATAGGAGAATGTCTAGTATCTTGGTTTAGCAAAAAGCAAGTTTCGATTGTCTTATCCACTATGGAAGCCAAGTATGCAGTTGTGGATTGTTGTTGCACCTAAGTCATTTGGATGAAAGAACAATTAAAGGATTTTAGCAAAGTGATTGATCACATTCCCATTAAATATGATAAAACTAGTGTTATCAATCTCTCTAAGAATCCTATCCAACACTCTAGGAGTAAACACATAGATATTATACACCATTTTCTTAGAGATCATGTCCAAAAGGGTGATATTGTGTTAGAATTTATTAACACAAATCATTAACTTGCAGATATTGTCACTAAACTTCTCAATGAAGAAAGATTAAACTTCATTAAGAGAGAATTGGGAATGCTTGATGGAAGCTTCTTAAAGTGAAAATTTGATCTTATGTGTTCATTGTATATGTGTTGATTATATATCTTGTGTTTTTCTGTGACATATTCCAAGTGGATCACAATTTTGAATTTTTTCAAAAACTTAATTCTCCTTCTTATTCTTGATGCCTTTTAATTCATGGTCGCAATCCGTTGTTTACGGTCGCGAATTAAATGTCAATGTCACTCGGATGGCAAAATTCAATTCGTGGTCGCGACTATAATTCTCCACCACAAATTTGGTTAAGATTTCAAATTTCGTATTGTTGTAGCGTGTATTCTTGAGAAATTTTTGTCCGTTACTTACATTTTTTAGAAATCGCGGACACGATCCATGAATTCGCGAATGCGAATTTGAGTGACTGTCAAGCCATTAAGTGATTTGACTGCCAATCATTTCTAACTCTTCATAAATCCCATTCTAGTCATTACTAGCCATTTACACACCCCTTCAATGGCTATATAAACCCTTTAAACAGTGATTCTCATCACTTCATCTTACTCCAAAACAATTATCCTTTCAAAACTCTTTAAATTCTTAAATTCTCTCCATCTTCTGCAATGGCTCCCAAGAAGATTTCAAGAGTAGAAAAGGCCAAGGCTGTAACTCAACCATCTGCACCCCTAACACTTCATCTAATGAGGGGCATCATAAAGGAGGAGAAGAAGCGCTTCAAAGCCAACTCTTCAAAAATCATCCTCCCTAATAAAATCCCTTTTACATTTCTGTTGAAGACTCTAAGAATCAATGCAGAAATTTTTGCATTTCCTATCGAACTTGGGATGGAATGAGTTCATCTTTCAAGAGGAACCCGGTTATGAAGAAGTCGTTAGGGAATTCTTATGCACAGTTCAACTGTGTCGCAAAGCAAAATCTTGAGCAGGGTAATATGGGTTAGTTTTTGGGGCTTTTAGTGATCCGTATTTCATTACCTTTGAATAAATTTCCTCCCTTTTCAACCTTTAAGTTAGAGAAAACATTCCTTTCATTACCTCTACTCTTGATGTCATATATTCTGAAATCTTATCGAAAATTTCCATTAAAACCAAACACAACCCAAAAACCTTCCTAGCCAAATACATAAAAACCCTACCTTTTTGGGTACTCCATCGTATCATCACATTTTTTGTAAATGCTAGAGCTGATGGTAATGAGAAAGTGTCTCAAAAGGACTTGGCCTTTTTATTCTGCCTTATCAAAAACAAGCCTATCCAAATTGGTCGATATCTTATAGATCAATTGATCCACATGAGTACCAAACCTAAAAGCTAATTCTTTCTACCTTAACACATAATATCTATCTATCGCATCGTAGGGGCACTTGATGAGAAAATGAAAAATTCTTCACCAAGAAACTCCTCATTTTTTAGAACTTTCTTGACCTCACCTACCTAATAAACACCATAGCCATACACCCGGACACATATTCTTGAACTTTGGGTGCTTTTTAGGCTAGGAAAATGGAATCCTCTCAAGCCTTTAAAAGGAAAAGGGTCATCAGTGAAGAAGGAGCCCTACCAGTCCCCCCTCCTCAACCAAAACCCAAGTCCAAACTGTCTCTTACCACTATTAACTACAAATTGGACAAGAAGATGAGAATGATGAAGAGGCAATTCCTATTTCTCTCACATCTTCATAGTGAGATGGTGGATTTGCAAGAAATATTGGGTGTTCCTCCTTGCCATCTTTCTGACTTTACTGAATTTAAAGATACTTAAGAAGAAAAAGGCAATGAAGAAGTTGAGGATGGAGATGAAGTTGAAGGTGAAGACAATGAAGAGGGAGAAGAAACTTCTGGAGATGATGATGGCCCTCCAACATTCTAGAATTGGAATTCTTTGTACTTTGTTTTTTGTTTTTAAATGAAAAATTATGATCACACAGTTTGTTTATGATTGAATAAAAATGTTTTTTTTGAAATTCCTTGTCTTATGTGATTGATGGAATTTACTTTTATGATTGCATTCTTATTAATTTTACTCCTTATGAACACTTATCTATTTGTTATGCATTTGTTATTTTCCCTTATGAACCCTCTTTTTTATCTTGTCAAAGGGGGAGAGATAGAAATAAGAAAGAATCTAAGTCTAAGGGGGAGAGAAAATAACTTGCAAATAATAGCATAAGTTAAGGGGGAGCATCATACTTATCAAACTTAGTTTTTTTTTTTTTTTAGAAACTTCACTTTGATTGATTGAATGCCATACTTAGGAAATTTCATAGTTAATCTTTGTCTAGAAATTTCTAAGCATTCATTGAATCATTTACCATTCCAATTTCATAGCTTCAAAATTCATGTATTTATTTTCCCTTAGTATCAATCTAAGTTGTTAAAATAAAAAAGGGGAAGATTATTGGACTAGGTTGATTTAACCTAAGTCATGAACCTCTTTTGATCTTGACCATAGATATTGATAAATTCTAATGCCTTTATTAAGTGTTGTCTTGTATATTATAAATTAGTTTTTGTCATTAGAAGTAGGATGGAGTCCAAATCTCTAACCTTACAAAGTTCACTCTAATTCGCGGTATGTGTATTGCAAATCGCAACCGTGAATCAGTCACAAGGAATGATGAAGCTAGACCAGAGGAATTCACAGACAACTTGCTATCGTGACACACCCAAAGTTGGCAAAGTCATAGTCACAGACGAATTTGCGGTGTGTGTCATGCCTTAGTCGCAACCACGAATTTCATAGTGACAAAAGAGGGAACCAAAGCCATAACCACAACTTGCCAAGTGTCCCAGGTGTCTGTTGAAGATCAAAAATTGCGAGGGCTAATGTTTATTTGTGATCACAACTCAAGCAATTGAAGTTTGCTCTTCAAGCAGAGGAATTCTCAGTCTCAATAGTGCCCAAAGCATTGATATCTCGTGACCGCAACTTTTAAGAGTGGTTAGAACACAACAACTATATTTTCCTAGATGACCATCGAAAAGCTGACACGTGAACTAGTCATTAGACACAAACGGAATTTTCAGCCGAAATTGGAAATTTGCGATTGCAAAAAGTTAGTAGCAACCACGATTTCATCTTGACAAGCATTTAATACTGAATCTGCCTTGCACATCTTTGAGATTTGTTCATAGTTTTAGTCTAACGTCTCTTTGGTGGATATGGGCTATAAATACTCCACCAAATAGATGTAAATGCAATAGAATTCATTAATTTGTAACCAAACTCTTACAAATTTGATACTCATTCTTTCAATTCTTCTTTATGCTTTAAGTGATTGTTTGTTGTGAGCAATAAACACCACTATAAGAGGTTTTAGTGTGGGCCTTGAAAACACTTATGAGAGGTTTTAGTGTGAGCCTTGAAAACACTTGTAAGAGGTTTTAAGTGTGAGCCTTGAAAACACTTGTAAGAGATTTTTTGTATGAGCCTAGAAAACACAAATTGTAAAAGTTTGGTGTGAGCTTGGAAACACCATTTGAGTTGAGTGAAATACCCAATTGTAGATGTTGGACTAGGATGGTTAATCCTAAGTCTAGAACCTCTTTTGATTTTGACAAAGGAGATTGATCATTACTAATATTTTTATTAAGTGTTTATTTTGCAGAAAAATAAGTCTCTCAAGTTAAGGTCCAATTGTCACAGTAGAATTCGCGGTCTATGTCGCGTTGGAGTCGAGACCGCGAATTACAAAAAGCTTCACAATGGAAAGATGTCCACAATCAAAGCTTGACAAGTGTCCTAGGAAGCCGTTAGAAGTCAAAAATCCCGAAAGGCTACATGTTGGTAGCGACCGCGATTTGAGAAGTAAAAATTGCAAATTTTGACAGACTGATTCTTGGTTAGAATCGTGGTCTACACAAATGAATTAGTGACCCCGACTTATGCTGGCTGAAGAAACACAACGGTTATATTTTCCTAAAGCACTACCGAAAACTAGCCGTTATAAAACTAGCCGTCATGAACTAGCCGTTAGTTTCTTTGGTGGAATTTGGGTATAAATACTCCACCAAACATGAATAGCATAGGGTGAAGAATTTAATAACAAGTGAAAAAGCTGTCAATCCTTTGCTACTCATTTTCTTCTAAGTCTTATAAGATTGAAAGTGTTGGGTGTGAGCATTAAACACCACATTGTAAAAGTTGTAGTGTGAGCCTGTTAAAACACTATAGAAAGGTTATAGTGTGAGCCTGTTAAAACACTATAGAGAGGTTGTTGTGTGAGCCTTAAAACACATAGGTTGTGTGTGAGCCATAAAACATATTGTGATAGGTTTTAGTGTGAGCCTTGAAAACACTTATAAAAGGTTTTTTGTGTGAGCCTGTAAAACACAAGTTGTAAGGTTCAGTGTGAGCCTAAACACTAAGTTGAGTGTGAGCTTGTAAAACACTAGTGATTGAGTGAAATGCTAAATTGGTGAATTGGGGAGTGGACGTAGGGTTGGTTAATACCTGAACCACTATAAAACTCTTGTGTTCATTTTTCTCCTACCCTTTCTCTAATCTTTCATTCATGTGTGTTTCCTCCAAAATTAAAAGTTCAAATTTCCCATTAATTCAATCCCCCCCTTCTTGGTGCACTAGGGCCAACAATAGAGAATTTGGGAGTAGACGTAGGGTTAGTTAACATCTGAACCACTATAAATACTTGTGTCAATTTCTCTCTTCTTCTATTCAATTTCTTAACCACCTTATCCTTCATTTTAATTTTTAATTGAACATTAATTCAGCCCCCTTCTTGGTGCCCTAGGCCAACATTAATATACAATTTCTATAATTTAATTAAACTATACAAATTTCACAAATTAAAGACGCACTTAATATATTAACTTTAACCAATTTATAGTTTCTAAAATTAAATTAAAGTACACTTAATTACTAAATTTTAACAAAATTTCTACTCAAAAATTTCAATAATTTTAAAATTAAATTAAATTTCATTTAAATTACTGAAATTTAATTAAAATATTTTTAAATTACATTACATTACTACATTTAATTAAAATTTCTAAAATTTCATTTTATCACACTTCAATTTCTAAAATTTAATTAAATTACACTTCAACTATTCATTAAATATTACTCATATTTCTAAAATTCCTAAAATTTCTCAAATTTATTTAACTCACTAAAATTGATTTGAAATTTCTAAAATTCAATTTCATTGCACATAACTTTATAAATTTTTATTAAAAAGCAATGTAAAATTAGTCTTACATATAGCTTCAATTTAGACAATTTATAAATTTTAATTAAATTATATTCAAATGACTAAAAGTAATTAAATTACACTTAAATTGCAATACACTTAAATTTCTAAATTTTAATTTAATTACACTTAAATTAGCCATTAAATGTTACAATTTCTAATATTTTTATAATTTCTCAAATTTAATTAAATTTCACATAAATTAATAAATTTCATAATCTTATTAAATTATTAAATTTACTCTTAAATTACTAAATTTTTTAAATATATTAAATTACTAAAGTTGCTAAATTTGCACGTTTTAAAATATAATTTCTATTAAATTTACACAATAAATTATATAATTTACCAAAATTTTCTAAACAAATCTCCAATATTCTCTTTCACAATATTTCTTAATATTCACAAAATCACAAAATTAACAATAATCAATATTCATAATTCACAAATTCTAATTTTCACATTTTACACTAAAATTAATATTAAATTAACACAATAAATTATATAATTTACCAAATTTCACCATAAAAATTTTTAATATTTATCAACATTTCTTATAAATCAAAATTTCACAATTTTTTTAAAAAATTAAAATTTTCATTATTCATAATCATAATCAAATATTGCATATTTCATAATATTATACAATATTACAAAAATTTCTTCAAAAAAAGAATTATAGATGTCACAATTTTTCTATATAATTTCTATCAAAATTATGAGAATACAAAAAAAAAAAAACCAACTAATAGAGGGAGGGAGAAAGATTCATTTATTAGGTGACAAGGGTGGCATTTGTTGTGGCAGCGAGGTGTCTCATACGGTAGCTTAGGTAGTGGAAGCAATAATAGAGAGGAGAGCCACGAAGGGGAAGTTGTTAGAAAGGAGAGCCATAGAGGGGAAGGTGTTAGAGAGAGAGCAACAGAAGGGGGGGGGGGAGGAGGGGGAAGTGCAGCGGGACAAAGAAAGAGAGGAGAACAGCGATGGTGTGAGGGAGTCAAGGGAGAGAGGAAAGCAGCGGGGGACAGAGTTGGAGTGTAAGAGGGAGAAGGAAAGGAAGGGGAGAGGAGAAAGAAGAAGAAAGGAAAGAAAATGGCTTCTACGCATGTTTTAATTAATATTTATCAAAGGATTTTTGACGAACTGTGACACATCACTTCACATTTTTCATCGATAATCTATCAATATATTTTTTTTCATTTTTATTTATCAATTTGCGAACAAAATACTGATAAAATTTTTGGAACATTAATTTCTACGTGTATTTTTATTTCTATATGTCAATAAACTAGGCACCAAAATGTGGTGTCATAGTCTTCTGATGGAGTATTTTTGTCAATAAGTTACCGATGAAATGCCATCAAAAATTGATTGTTGTGTTTTAACATATATTTTCTCTTTATTTTGTCATTGATTTGATGGCATTTAGCTATGGACATCTTTTTGTCGATAAATTTCGTCGATATTTTTTCATTCCCTTATAGTATTGAGGATCCAAAGAGTTTTTCCATTCCATATCAAACTTTTGATTGCAAATTTGATAGAGCGCTATGTGATTTAGGTGCAAATATTAGTCTAATGCCTCTTTTTATTTACAAGAAATTAAATCTTAGTGAAATCCAACCAACAATGGTTTCTTTATAATTAGCAAATTGCTCCATCAAATACTCAATTGGAGTGGTAGAGAATGTTCTCATACGAGTGGAGAAATTTTATATGCTAATGAATTTCATTGTGTTGGACATGGATGAGGATGTAGGCATACCTTTGATTCTTGAATGATCATTCTTGTTAACTACAAGGGCCATAATCGATGTGAAGAAGGACAAACTAACCTTAAATATAATGGGAGAATTAATAGAGTTCAATGTCTTCAAGGCAATAAAATATCTCTATCCCATTAAGGAATGCAATAGAGTGGGTGTAATAAATAGTTTGGTCCAAGAAGTATTTCATAAGGACAATCATAACGATCCATTCAAAGCTTGCTTGTTTCAAGGGGAATCACGATCACATGATAATAATAAAATAGCGACTGCATCCCATTTCTTGGAAGCAAATCCTCCTTCTAAAAATTTCAAGTTTCAGGAATTGGGACAAGATAAGACTTCTTCCCTCCTTCCATTAAAATGACTCCAATTTTAGAGCTTAAAACTCTCCTTCTTCATATAAGGTATGCTTTTCTTGGTGAAAATAAAACTCTACTGATGATTATTTTAGCTCTTTTAACTAAATTGTAGGAGGAAAAGTTATTGAAAGTGTTAAGAAAGACGAAGAGAGCCATAAGATGGACCATTAGTGATATAAGAGGAATTAGTCCTTTTTGCTTGCATGGAATTCTCATTGAGGAGGATCACAAGCCATCCATTGAGTACCAAAGGAGATTAAATCCTAATATGAAGGAAGTGGTACGGGTTAAAATTTTAAAACTTTTGGATACAGGTATTATGTACCAAATATCCAATAGTTCATGGGTGAGTCCCTTGTAAGGTGTGCCTAAGAAAAGTGGGACGACCGTAGTTGCCAATAAGTAAAATGAATTGATTCCAACTAGGACGATTATCGAGTGAAGAGTGTGTGTAGATTATATGAAGCTTAATAAGGATACTTGAAAGGATCATTTTCCCTGACCATTCATTGATCAAATTATTAAAAGGCTTTTGGGTCCTATTTATTATTGCTTTTTAGATGACTATTCTAGGTATAATTAAAATCTCATTGCTTCAAAAAACTAAGAGAAAAACACATTCACATGCCCTTATGGCATGTTTACTATTAGGAGAATGTCATTCGATTTATGTAATGCACCGACTACATTTTAGCTATATATGATAGCAATTTTTAATGATTTTATTAAGAAAACTATGGAATTTTGTATGGATGATTTTCAGTATTTGGAGATTCATTTGATCCATGTTTAGCTAATCTCTCCATGGTTTTACAACAATGTGAAGAAATAAAGTTGATTTTGAATTAGGAGAAGTGCCACTTTTTGGTACAATAGGATGTCGCATTTGGCCATAAAGTGTCTGCGAGAGGCATTGAGACTGATATAACAAAAATATAGATCATTGAGAAGATTCCTCCACCAACATCTGTTATGGAAGTGTAGAGTTTCCTTAGTCATGCAGGATTTTATTGTCTTTTTATTAAGGATTTTTCAAAGATTACAAAACCTCTTTGTAACTTGCTTAATAAAGATGTTGCATTTAATTTTGACTAAGAGTATTTTGATACTTTTTGTAGGTTAAAGAAGGCTTTAACTTCGACACCTATAATAATAACCCTTTATTAGAGCCAACCATTTGAGCTCTCGCGTGATGTAAGTGACTACACTATTAGAGTTGTCTTTGGCCAAAAAGGGATAAGCGAATGCACGTAATTTATTATGCCAGAAAATCACTTAACAACGCTCAAGTCAATTATGCCACTACAAAGAAAATGCTTCTAGACATAATGTATGCATTCGATAAGTTTTAAGTCATATTTGGTGGGTTCCAAGGTCATAATGTATACAGAACATGTTGTGATTAAGTACCTATTGAGCAAGAAAGATGTCAAACCTCATCTCATACATTTGGTACTCTTATTACAAGAATTCAATCTTGAAATTAGGGATAAAAAAGGATTAAGAATGACGTTACTAACCATTTATCGCAAATTTAGCCTCAGGAAAATGGAAATGATGGCTTTTAAATTAAGGAAGCATTCCTAGACGAGCAGCTTTTTATGCTCAATATTGAAACACCTTGATACGTAGACATTGCCAATTACATTGTGCGTGTAATCATACCTACAAATATGTCATACCAGCAAAAGAAGTTCCTAGCAGATTGCAAGCATTATTTTTTGGAGGAGCCTTTTGTTTACAAGCATTGTATTGATGGACTTATTAAAAGGTGTGCGCCTAAGGAAGAAATTTATTATAATCTAATACATTGTCATTCTTTAGAGAGTGGTGGCCATTTTAGCATCTCTAAAATAGTTGCAAAGATCTTATAAAGTGGTATCTATAGGCCAATGTTGTTTGAAGATATATGGAAATTCACACATTATTGTGATCATTGCCAAAGGATAACATATTGAGACATCAAGAAATGCCATTGAATAATATCATTGAAGTAGAATTATTTGATATAGAGGGTAACAATTTCATGGGACCTTTATCTCTATCATATGGGCAACTCAACATCTTAGTTCCAGTAAATTATGTGTCTAAGTGGATTAAAGCACTTGTTTCACTAGCAAATAAAACTAAAGTGGTGACTAGATTTATTAAGAAGTTCATTTTCTTATGGTTTAGGGTGCCTAGAGTTATTATCAATGATGAAGGAACTCATTTTTACAACAAGTAGTTTGAAACTTTACACAAGAAGTATGGAGTCACACATAAGAATGTCACCCCATATCATCCACAAATAAGTGGACAAGTGAAATTTCCAAATAGGGAGTTGAAGCATATCTTGGAGAAGACAATATCAAGTTCAAGGAAAAAGTGATCACAGAAGCTTGATGATGCGTTATAGGCATATAAAACAACATTCAAAATGCTCTTTGGCATGTCTCCTTATAGGTTAGTCTTTGAGAAGGCTTGCCATCTTCTTGTGGAGTTGGAGCATAAAGCAAATTAGTTATCAAATTGCTAAATTTTGATCTCAAGAAGGTTGAAGAGAAGCGTCAACTTTAGTTGAGTGAGTTAGACAAAATTCAAATGAATGTTTATGAGAGTGCCTGAATTTACAAGGACAAAACAAAACTTTGGCACGATAAGCACATTTATAAATGATCATTTAAACTAGGATAATAGGAGTTACTATTCAATTCCAAACTTAGTCTCTTCTCTGGAAAGTTAAAATCACGCTAGTTGGGCCATTTATAGTAGTACAAGTGTTTCTGCATGGAGCTATGGAATTGAAAAGGACATATGGAAACACATTTAAAGTCAATGGTTAGCAAGTCAAGCCATAATACTGTAGGGAAATAAGGCAAACAAGAGAAGTTCTTATCCTTAATGCTCTAGCAAGATAAATGTCAGGGAAAGTCCAAAAAATGACTGTAAAGAAACGCATATTGGGAGGCAATTTAACAGATTTTAATCAATTCAGTTTCAATTTAGTTTATTTTAATTTATGTATAATTTTCATATTTAGCTATTAGGCTTAGTAGAAATTGTATTTTAGAGTAGGAGTTAGTTCCAATAGGAAAGAGTTAATTATAGGATATTGCCATTTTCTATTTTATTTCAATAATGGAATTAATTTTAGTTTAATTTTGTTTACAAGTTATTTGGCTAAAAAAGAAAAAGAAGTTCAATTTCCATACGCATGGGCCATACCAGAGGCCACATAATTAATGCAAAGCAATAGAGAGAATGAATGGAAGAGAAATGTTAGGCTTGATGTTTAATGAAAATAAGCTATAAAGCGGATATACTAGGCTTCAAAATAATTAACTTGGTTGAGAAGTAATAATAAAAAATGGGCTAGATGAAGTTAAGAAAGTGTTAAATTTCAATGAAAGATTAGGCCTATTTTAGTATTAATAGATAGGTGGGCTTAGTCTTAGGACAAGAAGAATAATTTTAAAATTTTAAAATTTTAAAGTCATCTTTTTCCTCCTCTAAACCCTAAAAAAAGCTTATATAAACCTTTTTGCTTTCCAACTGTAACCTACATAACTAGCACTCCACTTTTCCAATTGTTACATCACTCCACTCCCCAAAAACTCTAATTAACCCATTACCATTCACCATCCATCATTAACCCATTTCCTCCTAATAACCATATTTTCTTCCCCTTAACATTTTCTTCTTCCCATTCTACTTTTCTTCAACACCCATTTTCTACCATGCAGAGAGTGAAACAAAAAGTGAAGAAGTAGGCATTGGAAAGAAGTTTTCCATCCACTCGCTATGAAAATCGTACCAACTCTAACTTAAAGATACCTCAACCACCACCACCACCACCACCACCAAAGAGCCCATTCGAACCAGACCTCAAGTTCCTAGATAAAGCACAAACAAGAAGGCATTGAATTTTAAAAAAAGAGAGGTTTCAAAGCAAATAAATTTTATTATGGTGAAACAATGTATACCCTTCATCTGAATAGCTAGGTGGATTATCTATTAGAAGGAGTGGATATGTGCAGATTTACTGAGATAAGACTACCCGCATATGTCAACATTGCCCTCGAGTTCCTCAACACCCTAGCACCAGACCTTATTAGAGATAATGGTCAATTGAAATTGTTTGCGTGTTAGTTGTTCGATGCAAACCAAAAAGTACTTTTCAATTTCTTTCACCTTATTTTTGATTTTCCTAAAAAAGGCCTTCAAGGCTTGCCATCAGAATATAATGATCAAGCTTTTTAGGATGAAATCGTAACCAAGGATTCGACCTTTGTGGCTAACAAATCAAAGTCACACAAGATCCAAAGCTTGCCCCTTCATTACATTTACCGTTTTTTTGCCTACATCTAGTTTACAAACAGTAAAAATATAGGTTTGTTTTTCATGCAATGATTTATTTTTTTATGGTATATTATGAAAAAGAAGCAGCCAAATAGGGGTATGGATATTCCAACACTTTATGGCAGCAGCCAGAGCCACAAAAGGAAAAGTTACAATTAGGTTTATGGCTACCGCCATTTCCATAGGATGTCAGAGTTTCAGGTACCAAGCTTGCTAAATGGCACTAGCAACACTGATTGAATATCTTGATTGCTCTTACCTACTACAAGCTTAGATTTGTAAGAAGAAGAATGACAAATATGTGCCAGTTCATAGTGAGTTTCACTTTGAGCATGATGAGGAGGAGGAGATATCAGAACAACCTATACCCAATTGGTGGTGCAAATTTAAGAACTAGACATGAGGGTGAGAACCATACAAGAGCAACTAGAAGCATTTTATGCCTTCATGGGGTTCACACCGCCACCACCTGGAGCATAAAGGAGTTCTTTTCTTTTCTTTTAGTTATTTTTAATTGAATTTTTCAAAAAATGGGTGGAATAGTTGTCATGATAAACTATTTGTGTTCTTTTGGTGAGTTGTGATACTTTGGAATAGTTGATGCTTATTACAGGTTTAATTGATTTAGAATTAGAATTTAGAACCTATTTTGATTTTAAAATTATAGGGACAACTGTTAAAATGTTGACTCATACAAATCATATTCTCTGTGCAATGGAAATTTACGAACTAATAATTGAAAGTTCAGTGTGTAAATGTGGAAATTGTCTTGTTTTAATGAGACTATTGTCATTGGATTTTTTTATGTTTATAAATTGTGATATTGATATTTTATGTATGCAACAAAACTCACTATATAATAAACATGTTTTGTGAATTGGTTACTTGGCAACCAGAATATTAACTTTTGCCGCAAAAATGAAAAGAAATTTAGGTGTGTTTGTGCATATGTAACAAAAATTTAGCTTTGTGAATAACTGTAATGTTACATAAAAAGCTAAGATCACCTGTAATCTTTGAAATAATTTTTTGGAAATTAGGAGGTGAGTGACTAGGAATACCTTGGTTTAGAAAGGTGTGATAGAATAAAGGTAATTGACTTACACTTGTTTTAGGATTCATGATTGTGTGATGATTGCAGAATTTGATTTTTCTTTTATTAGAATAATTGAAAAGTAGTAGACTTCATGTGATTGAAATTCCAGGTATATGGGCCACAACATAGGCCATGCCACACCTCATATACCACTGCTCAATCTGTCAAACTCAGGTTGAAATGTTATTTTAAATTTTCATTTTCAATTTCACACTTTTCTAATGTGACCTAATTATTTGATAAAGGAATACATAAAAAAACAAAAATGGCAAGACAAATCGATCCAATAATGGGCATGTGAACAACTTTTGTTCCTAGCCTTATATCAAAGAGGGGAGTGTCATTTTTGTTTCTCTTTCCTTAATTTCAAACATTGAGGACAATGTTGTCTTTAAGTCTAGAGGAGGGACATAATTTTGTTCTTTTAGAATTTATAGGATTCTTTTGTTTATAGATTAGTTAGTTTATTCTTTAATTAAATTTGTTGATTTATTTATTGGTAATTCATCTTCCTTAGAGTATTTTTTAAAAAGAATAAAGGAAAATTATATTTGAGTATTGGTCAGTGAAATAATTGAAAAAATTTGGATTTGTTTATACTGTCATAGTAAATTAGGCATGATCTTCACATATGGCAATCTAGACATTTGAAGAAATTTGATCAACTTTATAAGCAAATGACTTGTATAAATTGATTGAGAATTTGCTTAAATCATTACACCTAGGAATGCTTACTTGTTTAATTTCAAAGCATGTGCTTGTTAGTTTATTAAAAACTTTCCCACTAACTCTGGAATAAGGTATAGATTTTTTCAACGCGAAATAATAATTCACATATAAATAAGAAAATGATACAGACATTCATTATTTAGTTTACTTAACCCCACTTATAACTAATTACTCATCCTTTTTATAACCTTTTTGAGCCATGAAATACACCCTAAAAGTGTATATACCCATATCCTTTCTACTGCCATATAGCCCATATTATGGTCTACACTTTAAGAGAATTATAGAATCAAAATTTTCTCAAGTAGTATTAGAATTTCCATAATGTGTGATAAAGTGAAAATAATATCTCCTTCTTTTACATATGATTGAGGAATAGTTGCAAGTGATTAAGATATGGAAAAAATTAAGGAACTTACAATGATACAACTATTGATTATGTGATTATCATTGTTTCATGCTTTGTTTCAAAACAAAAAACAAAAAAAGAAGAATAAGAGAAATTGTGAAGTTCTTTTGAGTTAAGATCAACATTTTTTGGAGCTCATAATTGTATAACAGTATTCTATCAATAATTTGCTCATAAGCTTGTGTAGAATTATGATAGATTGAGTGATTGTTACTTGAGAATGTAAGAAGGAGAGATTTGATGGATGTTGAAGTTTTAAAACATTTGGGAATCTTTAATATTACTTGATTGATTTTAATTTTTCAAATTGTCATGTTTGTATGTTTTTGTCCTTTTCTTTAATAAGCCATTAACACTAGCCACATCATAAGCCATTAAAGACCTTTTGATCCTTGATTAAATGTGTAATTACATTAGTGGAGATTGATTATGTGTACTTGCCTATGGAATTTAGTATGACAATACTAACTTGTATTATATTTGATTTTAAATTTCATTGTAAAGAGGAAGGTGTATTGTGTTTTTTGTGAATTTCTTGGTAGATTTATACTAGAAATTGTTTGCAAAATTTTGAAAATGAATTGAAATGATAGATTTTCTTATGAATTTTGATTGCTTAATTTGTTATGGAATTTTTCAAAGTCCAATAGATTGCAAGTATTGAAAAGAAAAATTCTCTTATTTGATTTCTTTCTTTGCTTAAGGACAAACAAAACTTTAAGTTTGGGAGAGTTTGATAGAGATTCTTTTAGTATATATTTTTAAGTTAGGAATTCAGAATTTTCCAAGTTAGGAATTAGAAATTTTTCTAAGTTTTATAGATTTTTTATTTAGGAATAATCTAATTTTTATCTATTTTATGTTTGAATAAGAATCTCTTAAAAAGGAGTTGAATTGCATTTACCAGTAGTGTTGCATGGGCTATTCCATGGCCCATGCATTGGACCATGTAAGGATATAGGGTTGACTAGTCAGCAATGCATAATCATAGAGGCAGTTAAGTGCATGCAACATTGCATAACTCATGCATTAGGTCATACAAATTGGTCAGGGCAGAATCACTAAACACAAAGGAGAATTTTCTTTTAAACAATAAGGAGACCTAAAAGGGGATTCATTTGGGGCTAAAGAAATGTTGATCTAAAAAGAGAATTTTGCGTCTCTCACCTATTCCAAATTTGAGAGAGAATTTGGGAGATTAGAGCTTTTCTTAGAATTCATTGTATTAAGGCAAGATTGTCCTTATGGATTTTCTTCTTATAGTTTTAATGGGTTTCTTTAATTTTGTTTCTTTTTCTTCTCTTAGAGATTCTTCAATTTTGTTTCTTCTTCTTCTCTTATAGTTTCTTTAATTTTGTTTCTTCTTCTTCTCTTAAAATGAACTAATTTTCTTATTTTGGGGATTAGGGCTAAAGCCCTATAATTTTTCATGATTATGTAAAAAGATTTTTGTTTTAGTAGTGTTGGATTTTTGATTTAATGTGTTTGACCTTGAATGACATGAGTGTATGATGGCTACATATATTTAAGGGGTTGAGATCTTAGATCATAGAGCAAAAGTGGAAGTCTAGGATTAGTTATAATACATTAAACCAAAGAAAAGATACCACATAAGTATGATTAATCTCTAGAGATGTTCAAGGAAAATTTATAGAACCTAATGCACTGTTATTGAGTTTTGCGACCAGGAGAGTAGGCGAAATCTCAATAGTAATAGACTCAATTTTACTTGAGAAAGATTATTGGGTAATTTAGGAAATCCATCTTCAAGGATAATCCATTCACTTAAGGAACAAATTCTCTGTGTAAATCTGGATAACGTTGTGGTGTAACCCAAATTCCCTAGAGATCAATTACATAAATATTTTCTTTCATTTAATCCCCTTTACCAATGTATTTTACAATTTTTCAAATTTTAAATGAAATAGTCCTTCAATATTCATTTGCTAGATAATAGGAAAATTTAGTTCTTTAATACTTGTGAAATTCAATCCTCGTAGGAATAATCTATACTCTTTATTATATTACTTGAAGTGATTTGTACACTTGCAAGAGTTTTATACGTAATAGTGCCTAACTTCTTTCTTAAGCCTTATTCAAATTTTGAACTTGATCTCTGATAGGGTGAAGATGGATTGGGCCTTTAGATGACTTAGATAGACTCAAAATTTATCTTTGTCTAGATTCTTGTCTCAACCAAAGTCGGGTGTTGACTCCACATTTCAATTTGGGATAATACCAATGCATTGTTCCTCTAAGGTCACCCATTAATAACAACTTTGGAAAAAGGGCTTTGATCTTTTGTGAGGCCTTAAGGGTTCCCCATTGATCCAATGTGCATACCATTATTAGAGGTTATTAACAATATATGACCTTTGCCCTCTTGATCTCCTATTAGTCGATCAAAAGTAGGAGTTGCAAGTAATATTCCACTAGTTTGAGCCTAATCTTGAAAAATAATGGCACCCACAAGAACATATTTGGTGTTAAAGATAGTCGCCTAGATTCAAAGTAGAAAACATTATTCATGGAGCATGAAGAATATACAAAATAGGAAATAAATTGGAGCCACATAAAATTTATTGATAACCAAGTTGTCTTAGATCTAATTAAAAAGGTTGTATGCGTGTACTTGACCCAGTGCTCCTCATCTATGTTATTATCATTTGTTTCAAAAATTAGAGCATGGTGACACTCATTTACAATGTATTGTTTTTGTATATGCATTCCTATATACTTATGGTGAATGGTATAAGATATTTATAATTGTTCTCTTCAATATTTTGTGAAAACTTGGAGGAATCATAGCACTTTTAGATGAAGCCTAATGTATAGTTATTACTTGATTTAATAGATATTTTGTCCCTTATACATTCTACAAGACTTCTATTGTATGTTTATTTTGGAAGTCATATAATCCAAATCTAGATGTATACTTGTTTTGGATGTAATTTGACTTGGATATAATGTATATTTGATTTGAGTGTAATTGTATATCATTATTTCTTTATAATATAATAGTTTTTTTACTATTTATTAATCTTATTTTTTTATACTTAATTTTAATATCTAACTTTATAAATAAAAAATTAATTATATAAGTAATACTATTAAATATAAACATAATATTAATAATTTAAATATATTATAAGTAATTTTAAAAGTATAATTAAAAAATATCCAAAATAAAAAGACTATTTAGAGACCACAATTTGTGGTCTCTGAATAAAGACCATAAGATAGAGACCACACAATGTGGTCTCTAAATGGCAACTACTATGTGATCTATAAATGGTCCATCTTGGTCTCTTATGGCTAATATTTATTGACCATGAGCAGATCATTTAGTGACTACATTCATTTTATGGCTACTAAACCATTTGTGATCATGGTTTCAATGACCACATTATGTGATCTCCAAATCTTTTTTTCTTTTTTTTGGTAGTGATTTCCCCCTATTTGATTTTAAACGCCCTATTTCACCTCCTTCAATTTTTCCACACCAATCACTTGATCAAATACTAGGCCTACTCAAATTAAAGAGAGATGTATTTGATATATTAAAATTTTTCAAGAACTAAATATTTCTCTCAAGGTTTGAAGTTATGTTCTTCAAATTCCAAGACACTCATTGCATCAAACCTTCTTCAATCACTTAAATGATAATACATTATTGTTCTAACATGTTTAAGAAGAATTATAGTAGAAATCCTCATACATGACTTAGATTTTATGGGGTTAGCTTTACATTTCTTAAGGTATTTAGCCTAGATTATAGTTAATACTTATAATTAAGACACTCTAAAGTTATTTAGGTTTTTCTTGACATTTTTAGATTGATAAGAGCAAAAAGGAGGCTAAGAGAGCTAGCTTAAAGGTTTAATTCATTCCATTACTTTGGTAGATAGTAAGTTATAAGTAGATACTAGTTATAATAGCATTCTACCATTTCTCATGAGGTTAGCTAGGTTATATATGCATGATGAAATTCCATAGTAACTCTTAAGAATGATTTGATTTGCCCTAGTTCTTGGTCAATCTTGATAAGTATGATTTTATGATATATGTTATGATGACTTATGCATGCAATGACCTAAGTTTTATAAGATAGCTCTCCAGCTCTAAAAAAGTAATAAGAAAAAAAGAAAAAGTTTGACATGATTTTCTTAAGTTAACTCTTTAAGTTATTATTATTAGATACTGCATAAGAAAGTAGATGGGGTCTTTGTAGCGTAAGAGATAAATCAATGACAAGGACTACCTTATATTTGCTAATGTTTTTTTGACATATGTATTACCCATATAAAAGTGTATGGGCATATTTAAAAAGTTTTTAAGTAATGTGTATGTTATATGGTGATATCTCATACCGATTAACATTTACTTAAAAAGTTGAGACACTCATTCCATTTTTTACTAACCATTTTAGGTTTAAAAGAGTTTAAAGGATCAAGAGAAGATTTGTAGTTTATTGTTTAAGTGTCTATCTCTTGATGTAATTTAAGTTAAGAATTATAATGTTAAGGATAATATATATATATATATATATATATATATATATATAT
>CATIWR010132425.1:0-25690 GCA_949677035.1 Omphalea diandra | reverse complement strand
TATATATATATATATATATATATATATATATATATATATATATGGTTTGTCGTTTATCAAGTAATTATATTAACAATATAATATTTTTGGCATATGACAATATAATATGTTTTCATTTTGGCATGTAATAAGTAATCTAATAATTAAATATTTAATTGCTTTAACTAATCAAAAGAAAATATAAAAAAATTTCATGTAAAAATAAGTTAAAAAGTTTAACAATATAAAAAATTATTTATATTTATAATAATCCATATTTATTTTTTTATATAATAAAGAAAAATTAAAAATTAAAAAAATGAAAAAGAATAACCAACAAAATAAAAAATAAAATTATAAATTTTTTATTTTATATAGAAAAATTATGTTATTATTAAAATTTATTATACTAGTTTAATTATAATTTTTGTTTTATCATTTTATTTAGTTAACAATAGTTTTTATAAAATAATAATATTGATAAAATAATGATAAATTTTAGTAATTATATATAAAAACTTTAATCATTCAACTAATTAATTAATTATTTAAAAAATAAATATTAAAATTTTAAAATTTATTATTACAATTATATTCCACAATATAATTAAGTTAGATCTCAAACTTGATTTTAAATCAATATTTATCATATTTTAAGTAATTATATTAGTAAAATAATATTTAACAAATGATAATATAATATATTTTTATTTTGTTATGTAATAAATAAGTTAATAATTCAACATTTAATTTCTTTAATTAACCAAAAGAAAATATAAAAAAGTTATAGAAAGTTTCAATATAAAAACTTTTTCACATTCATAATCGGTATTTAGTTTTTATATAATAAGGAAAATAAAAAATAAAACTATAAATTCTCTTATTTTATATAGAAAATGGGATTATTAGTAAAATTTATTATAGTAATTCAATTATAATTTTTATTTACTTGACAATATTTTTATGCATAATAATATATTATAAAATAATATTGAGTTTTAATTAATTAATAAAAAATAAATATTAAATTTATTTCTTATAATCATATCATATCATGCTCAAATTCGCGTGAAGTAATAATGTTAATAAAAAGTTAATTAAATGAATCAATTCTGATTACTCCAGAATCGGTGTGTTAACACTCTCTAAAGCCATGACTGACAATCAATTAATTATACATGAAATTCCAACTTGCATAACAAAACTACAGCGGAAGGAAAGTTGCTGCCGATTAGTTATCTATACTTTGAGACCAATATTCTGTGAAAGTCTTGCTCTAAAAAATCTTAAATACCGTCGCCTAAAAAAGCCTAATGATTATTTTATCACTAAAACTTTCATTGCTCAAAGTTTAGTGGTAGAACCATCGAGGCTTTAGCCTGATGTTCAAGGCCTGTTGCCCTTAAAAGAAGGTACGCAGGTTTGAGTCCCTCCCGCACTACTGGGACGTTTCCTAACGTTAACTTTGCTAACTTTTGTGTCTAATTGTGATGCACTCAACCGCTAATTACCTGCCTTCCACTAATAAACTCATATTGTACTTGATAAAAAAAAAGTTTAATGATAGAAATTTCAATCTATTGGTAATTTATTACCTGTGGCTAGTAATTTATTACCTGTGGCTATCTTATAGGAATATTTGTCACTAATTCTAGTAGCAAAAATTTCTATCATTAAATGTATTTATTTAAAATGAATTTTTTTTATTTCTAAATTTATATTTAATAAAATTTTTAAATATTTTGTCACTAAATTTTGCAAATAAAAAATTCAAATTTTGTATTGCTAAAATTATTTTTAAAATAAAATTTAAAATTTTATCATAATTAATCACTAATAAAATAAATAATTAAAATTTTAAATATTTTTAGAATTGACCAAACAATTCAAAGAATGCAGTGACAACATAGGTGGCAATAGTATGATGAACGAGATGTGGCGAATAATGTGAAGGTAGCAAAGGAGATAGTGAAGGAGGACGAAAAAGGGCAGGGAGATTTTTTTTTTTTTTTTCCTTTTAAAAAAAAGAGGATATTGACTATGCGATTGATATTACCTTAGTCTTTTATATGAAACGTATGTTGTGAATAATAACAAGATCTTGAGAAGTTCTAACCTTATATTCAAATGTTTTTATAATTAGGACTTATTTTATTGAATGTGAAAAGTGACAAGAAAGGAAAGCAAAATAAGCTATTTATATATGGTTAAGTTGTTTGAAGATTGAATCTCTAAGAAAATAGCTAAGAGGAGGTAAACAAAAAGCCATGCAAGATTAAGAAAAGAATACTAAGTAAGAAGTTTGAAGAAAGCGAGATGACCATACTTGTAGAAGGTGCATTTTGAAATTACATGTAGAGTAATTTTGAAAGAGTAATGAGATCAATAATATATATTTTGAAAGTTGAAGAAATCTAATTTTTATAAAATTAAATAATATAAAAATCTGAAGTGTATAGATAATGTTATGGATATTCTAATGGAAGGTGTTCATGCTAAGTTTAAAGTTATCATACAAATGGATCAACTTTAAAGTACTCTCCAAAATAATTTCTAGAGATTTAAATGATAAGCCAATATGGAGTAAAGAAAAATTATTAAATCTAGTTTTTAGCGAAATAAAATGGATCACAATTTAGAGCTCTGTAATGAGAGATATATGTGCTAAATATGTACTAAACACCTTGTTTTGTTTTCAACAGACTCGTTGAACGAACCATTCACAATTTGAATGAACGTATTTAATATGAAGAAAATAAAGACTTTCATGTTAAAAAAAAAAAAAACAAATTGAGCAAAATTGAATGACATTTTTGAATGGCCCATTCAGTCTCTAAAGTCTTCATTCAAGCCTATAATGTCTAGTTTTTTTTTTTTTTAAAAAAAAAAAGACATTTTGAAGCTTTCATACAAAATAATATCATATTATTTTATCACTAATTTAGAAATTGAGCGATGGAAAGAATTCATTGCTAATCTATTGGTGACAGAATTCTAATATTGATGGATAAATATCGTTGTCAAAAAATCTATTGCTAATTAATCCATCACTATTTCATTGCAATTCCATTGCTATTACATAGGGATTTGATAAAATTTCAAAAAATTTTAAAAAATTTTCATTGTTAAACTGTCACAAATTTGACAAAATTGCAATACAAAATATTTATCATAATCTATATAATAAAACCTCTATATTATTAAAAAATTTGTATTAAAAATCCATAAATTAACAAATATATAGAATGTATTATGTTTATTTCAAATAAAAAAGTAATTTAAAATGTTATACCATATAGTATTAATAAATATATGAATAAAAAATATAAAGGATGAACAATTTCATGGTATGCATTATGCACATATATATAATAATAAATTAAAAAATCTAGTCCTCAAGGTCATCATATGCATCCAAGTAATTATCATCCTCTAAAGGTAAAGGTGGATGTAAAGGTACAAGAGAATGTATAGACAAGCTTAGGGTTATACGTGGAGCTACTACTGGTATAGTCTTAAAGTATGTTGACTCTACAGTAGGGTAGATAGTATGGTAGTGAGAGAGTGCATCTAGGCTTATATGGCAGGAAACTGAAGATTAAACGTTTAACAAATCTCCTCTCGGATTTGCGTCCTTAAGCACACCTTCAAGTTAGGATCAAATGTAATTTACAATGTGGTTAATGAAAAGCTAGCACTAGACATAAGGTCAAAAGACATCACCTGTGAGTTAAGGCTATACACTTTGTTCTTATTGTATTCTCCAGCAACCTCTAAGTCTAACTTATTAATGGTGAACCCTTATGTATATATGAAGTAACTGCAAATATCATTCCCTCCATCAAATTCTAACAAAAAATAAACATGTTTATAGGCAAAATGCTATTGAATTTATAGATGCATTTAATTAAAAAGAGGAACATATACTTTATGTTATAATGTATAAATGGCTTAAGACTTTTTATCAACAATTTTCTACTTGTGTGCATCCTCTTGAACAACTCATAAGATGTAGCTAGATTTTGATTAACTTAGACCTAATATTTTTTAAAAGTGCAAATAAGATATGTAAATAAACTTTCCAAATAGCATGCTTAATGAATGATTTAGACCTAACAGTACGACATGAATGACTCGAGCCAATCCCAACAGCCTTTGCGAGGTGATTCTTTAAAGTTGTAATAGACTAAGCTTGAAATTTAAGTATAGACTAGTCCTATTGTCGCCTATTCCGGATATGATTCATAAATCACGATTGTAAGGAATTCTTCTTCATCCATAATAATCAATTTTTCCAAATTTGCCCTCACATATGGTTCATTATGTATAATCCATTGATAATAATTGGGTATGAATCTATATTTAGCTAGATAGTATTTAACTATGTCCATATCTTTGAATCTTTGATTTTGACATTTACATTGATTATATGGATATTTGATCTTATTTGCATCCATATACTCCAGATGCTTACAGATAAATAATACAAAATTTTTGATGCCATCTAAGAATTTGAGAGTTAATACCCATCTTGTAGCCTATAGTACATCCATTTATGATATAAACTAATTATTTTGTACATAAAATTAGGTCAAACATAAGCACATTTCGTTATCATTAGGGTTAAAGGCATTATAAATTGATTACTACATGATTCAATCTTATAACTATTACTTGATACCTTCTCAATTTATTGATTTAATTGTAAGGTTAGAACTTAATCTATTAAAAAATGCGATGTCTGTAACACTAAACATGATCATAGCTATTCCAATGCATTTATATAAATTTTGATAGTATATCCCTGTAGTTCTCAAAGTGCATTGTATGAAATATATACAAACAAATGCAATATACAATCTAACTATTATATAGATTTCATATCATATTCATCAAGACATATTTCAATATGCATATAGAGGCTAATATCCATACTACTAAAATTTATACACAGGCCTTAAAATAACATGGATCACATTAAAATAACATGAATCACATTAAATGCTCAATCATATTATGAATTTTTGAACTGCTCCATAGGATAACTTTATGAACTCTCACATTTATTATGAGTAGTTCATATAGGTGTATAGGCTTATTCATTATATTTAATGAAAATTTGGCAAAATGTTGACATAACTAGATTCTATCTAACTTGAATGTGAGGTCTAAAAATAAAATCCTTATGATAAATAAGTATTTCAAATAAATCTCCACTCATAATCTCTTACACTACATAAATTTTTGCACTTTGAAACAAACTTCTAAAATCACTATTCATCAATAGCAAACAATACATAATAAAAATATATAGTGGATTCACCATAAAACAATGTTATAGCTAATTAACAATTTAAAGTAACTTTAATTGATATTCTTATTATTTTAAAGTCTTGTGAAACTCACACAATTAAAGATAATAAATTTAATTATCTAAAATTTATATAATATTATATAAATCAAAATAATTCAGTCATAAATTTATTCAAATTACATAAATTCTAATAAATTATGCTTAATTACCTAAATTATATTAATTCAATAAATTTATTATATTAACATAGTTCAATTCTAATTTTTCTAAAATTTTAGAAATTTTAATAACTTATGCTTAATTACCATAAACTATATAACTTGACCAAATTACATAAAGTAAAATAATTGAATCACAATATATATAAACTTATAGATATTCTAATTTTCTTAAAATTATATTCATTAGATTAAATTATGTTTACTTACCTAAAATTACATAATTCTATATATTATAGAAACTTAAATTATTTAATCTTAATTTTTCTAGAGTTACAAAAATTAAATAAATTATCTAATTAATATCTAACATAATTATCATTAATATTAGCCCAAAAATATGAAATTTAAAATTATAATAAAATTCATATATTAATGTAATTCAATTATAATTTTCTTAAAATTATATATATTAGTACAAATTATGTTTGATTACCTAAAATAAATATTACCCCAAACATAATATTTCATTTACATATTATATAATAAACTGACCTATTTTACATAAAATTATAATTAATTACTAAAAGAAATGAAAATTAAAAAAAAATGAAAAACATACTTAGTATGGGGTTGTTGTTGTCAACAGTAAATTTAGAGAGAAAAATGAAAAGGAAAAAAGGGGAAGGCTTCAGCTAAAAAAAAAAATCCCATTTATCAATGAATTAAATCTGTCAGTAAAAAAGTAGAGTCGATCTCTAAATAGCAATGAACATTAATCCATCGACAATTAGTGATAACATTAGTCTGTTGTTAAAGATAGGACTTCTCTTGGAACAAAAATGTGCCAAGTTGGCACCACTTTTAGTAATAAAAAATAATTTCATCACTAATTTCATTATAAAATCATCACTAATCCATAGTTAATCCATCACTAATTAAATCAGCATAAGTTTTAGCGATGAAAAGAATTTAATAGCTAAATTGCCTTTTTTGCTATTTTGTTTGGAATCTAAAGCACTTTCATAGCTAAATAGTGGTGAAAATTTTCTATGGCTAATATTCATTATTAATCTAATAAGTTTTATAGTGTTTTTGAAGGCCATAATAGCTAGTTTTAGTTCTTATGCATATAATAAGAACACTTCATAGGTTGTTTAGAAGATTACTTAATATTATGATAAGTGTATGAACTTTGAGCTAAAACTTAAAGCTTATTTCTTATACTTTGGATAGTGTGAACATATTGGAAAACATCACATATAAGTGAGAGACAGGTTTTGAACATTTATTATATTTTTTTACTTATTGAGAGGCTTTGGTACTTATTAGAGTAATTATTTATAAGAATATTTAGGTTTATGCTTAACTTACAAAAGTAAGAATTTTTCTCTCTTGAGTTCTTGTTAAAAAAGGCATGTGTAAATGTTTCTTTTAAGCCTACAAAAAGAGAGGTTACTCTTAAACCTATAAAAGGAAGATATTTTATTCTTGAGCTTGAAAAAATGAGTAAATGCTTAAATGGATACATAAAGAAAGGAGAAAACATATTGTCAAACCTTTAGAAAAACTTTTTGTTTTTTCTCTTTTTACCCTTTAACTTATAATCTGTAAAGAGTGAGTACTTAGCAGTGCTTGTTCTACTACAACTTGAAACTAAAATTTCAAGCATACCTAAAGAAATTTATAAGACCAATTCTCCCTCTCTTAGTTTATCATCTCTCCATTTGGACTAAAAATTGGTATCATAGCTTGATTTTGAAATTTTGAAGAACAAACTCAATTTTGAAGATTAAGTGTTAAGAGCAATAATCAATGGCAATCATCAAGTCTCTCAATTAAGAATATGATTTTGAATCACAAAGAAACAAAAGTTTGAAAGGCTTAACTTTCATAAGCAAAGAACGACCTCATATAATTAAAAGAAAGCAAAAAACAAGTGCTTCATGGCCATAAAGGATAACTCTAATGAAGTTAGAAATTTTAAAGATGAGTTTACATACAATAAGTTATTAGAGGTGTTGACAACCATGAGTAGTTACTTGAATTAAGTCTTTGAAAAAAAAAAGAAAAGCTTTTGAAATCTCAATATGATGTTTAAAAAAAATGCAAATGAGAGCTTCCAAAACTAAAATGCTTTGATTAGGGATAAATGATGAGCTTTCTATAAAAATGTCAAAAGTTTAAAAGTATTTATGAATGAAAATGAAGACTTAAAAAATGAAATCTCTTCTCTTTTGAATATAAAAAATAATTTTGAAAATTTTGATGATTTAGAAAAGGAAGCTAAATCCTTAAAAAATAAGGATTTAAAATATAATTTTATTGATGATTTCTAAAAGAAAAGAAATTTGAATGTTTTTATTGATTCTCTAAGGCCCTTAAGCATCATAAATACAAATCTACATTCTCCTCTAGGTCATATTAACCATTGCATACTTTTAGACCTAAATCCAAATCATATGGTACAATCTCTAGTCCTAATTCTACTAGGACTCATGTGCATAATGCTTCATGTTCACATTCACACTCTACACCAAGGGCACATAATTATGCTTTTATGTATCAACCTTTTCTTATGAGACCTTAAATCCAAAATGTACACTCGCATGTATGTACATCCTTGAGTGTGCAATCATAAAGATCAAGGCCTAATAGAAATATATATGCTCTCATTTCTAGATTTTATACAAATATATAGGCTAATGCAGTATTTTAAAAAATTTAGATAACTAGATATCCTAATTTGCTTTAACTTTTAAAATAAAAAGAATATTTAAATATCAAGACAATATCTTTAATTATTTTGATATATATCCAAAAGATTCGTAAATATAATTTCACTTTTTGACTTGTTCTAAATGTGCGACCTTATAGGTTCACATAATATTGATAGTGACTCAAAACCTATTTTTGGCCCACAAGTCATTAGCAAAATATTATGACTACCTAAATTATGTGAAGGTTAATAATCTGACAGAACCTATTTTACAAATAGCATTATAGTCATTTTATCACAGTATATATCAACTGAACATAAGACATAAATTATGTTATCCTTATATAGTTCAATTATTTCTCAATCTCCAAGCAAACTGGTGTAAAATGACATTGATAACTTTTATCAATGCATTTTCGCATGGTCACACAGTCTCTTCCGTCTAACTTATTGAGAGGGCTAGAGATATATTTCTTATAGATACTTGAGGGACAAATTCTTTCTTAATCACTCATATTCCTCTATATGATTTACTTCATGTTTAATATCAGTTTGTATAATCATCTTGTTAAAGATAATATTAGACCACATCAAAACACGATGTTCATCATATTGGAACCTATGATGACTTTCAAATTAAATGATTAAGTTAATATTATTGCATGATAACCATTTATGGCAGTTTATTCATGTCATGTTCTCATAGCGAGTCGATCTAAAATAATATTTCTTAAACATGTATCTCTGTGTTTGACTTAATATATAATATCTATGATTAGTAAAACATAATTATCAATCAAAATAAATACTAGTCTTCATTCATTATTATCCCAATAATAAAGACCGACTAGGGACAATTTAAAATATAATTCTCTACACTTAATGGTTTTACTATCAAATCGCACACTTAATGACCTTAAGTAGAATTAACTATTCACGAAATTCATCGTTTAGCCATAAAACACAATATAATAGAGATATTTAATCAAAATGTAATCATGATATTAATAAAAACATTTATTACAAAAATTAGCCTAGGACACATAACTAATAAAGCCATAAAGAAAAATAATATTTATTAAGTCTAGTTTTCAACAAAATAAATAGATCATAATTTGAAATTTCATAGAGAAATTTATAACTATCTGAGTTAGAAGCATTCATATTAAAGTTGCATTGAATTTCTCATTCCATTTTGAACAAACTCAATGAATGACCTATTCACAATTTGAATAAACTCGTTTAATATAAAGAGAAAATTAAAAATTTTAAGTGAAGTTTACTGTCTAAAAGCCTTGTTCATGCCTATAATGGTTATTTTTTTAAAAAAAGACAATAGATGTTTTGAAGCTTCTTGAAGGTTATAATAATTGATTTAGTTTTTATCTATATAAGAACACTTTAGAGGGCATTTAGAAAGTTACCTAATTTTGCGATAAGTTTTGAGCTAAAGCCTTAGAGCTTATTTATATTTTAGAAAATGTGAGCTTATTAGGAAATAACTTTTATAAGTGAGCGTTGGGTTTTCTTTGAATATTCATTGTATTTATTGCCTATCCAAGACTTGGGTATTTATTTCAATAATTCTTTTTAAGGGTACTTACATTTATGTATAGCTCACAAAAGTACATAAAGATTTTATTCTCTTGAGTCTTATCAAAGAGGAAGTGAGTAAAAAGTTTTTCTTAAACTTACAAAAAGAGAGTTTACTCCAAAACCTATTAAAAGGGAGGTTACTCTTGAGCCTCAAAAATAAAAAAGAATAATAGCCTAAATAAATAATTAAGGAAAACATGCACATTGCTGAATTTTCATAAAAATCTTGTGTCTTTTCTCTCTTGTCCTTCTAATTAAGGAAAACATGCACATTGCTGAATTTTCCTAAAAATCTTGTGTCTTTTTTCTCTTGTCCTTCTACACTTATAATCTATAGAGACTAAGTAAAATTGAAAGTGCTTATTCCTCTATAATTTGAAACTAAAGTTTAATGTATTCTTCAAATAAATTTAAGATTCAATTAGCATATTCTTAGATGGTCATCTTCTCCATTAAGGAAGATAAAATGATGAAAGAAGAAGGAAGAAAAAATAAAGAGATAATAAATAAACAAAAAAAAAGGAAAAAATAAATATAAAGGATGCTAAAGTTTAAGCAATTAAATAAAATTTTCATTGCTAAAATTTTATTTGTATTGCTAAATGGCTATTAAAAAATCTAAAACTTTATTTTAGAGCCAAAAAAACTTGGCGATAGAATTTTCTATCACTTAATTTTCATCAAAAAATAAATATTTTGAAACAAAATAAATTTAGGGACAAAAATTCCTAATGGTAAAAAAATCTATCACTAAATTTTTGTTGAAAAAATTCAATAATTCATTTTGGAGTAAAAGAATTCAAAGACAAAATGTTATGTCTCTGAAGCGTTACATTACTAAATACTCACCTAAAAATTTCAAAAAAAAAATCATTTTAAAGCCAACAAATTTAGAGATACAATTTTTCATTGATAAAGTATTCTATCACTAAAATTTCATAAGAACTAAAAACAAATCTATTTTGGTAAAAAATTTAAAGGCGAAAAGTTTCATCATTGATCTATTGGTAAAAGTTTTATTGCTAATTCCATTGCTAATTTTTCCTAAAAAATATAAAATTCTTATTTTGGAGTTAAAACATTTTTAGAGTAAAAAATTTTATCGCTAAATTGTATTGACTATGGTGCGTAATGAGCACCTTATATTAGCGACAAAAACATATTTCGCTGCTAAAGTCATTATAAGAAATTAACGTCGAATTTCACAAGGAAACTCGTTCGTGATTTATTTTTTTACTAAAGTAACACATCACATCTAAAGAAAGAAATAGCGACATAATTAAGGGACAAATTTAGCATTCTTTTTGCTATTACTTCTGGCAATCACTGCACCCAGAAAAGGTGGTGCATTTTGCTATAGAAAGGTCATTGTTCATTGTTGCCAACCTATATCTTATACTTCCAAAAATGTTCTCTTAAAGATGGGCACTCTTGACTTTTCCTATTTTTGTTCTTAATTTTAATATAAATTGAAAAAATTATTTGATGACCAAAAGACAACTAGAGATATTAGCAAGACAAATTAACATTACATTGTCATGGACTATATTTTTTCTTAAATATTATAATGACGTGATATTATAAATATTCCCCACATTAAATAGTGAACCTTTCATATATGAGAATTCCAGTGAGCACTATATTCTCTATTGAAATTTTGAAATATAATATATAGTGAAAAAAAAAATTCATCTACAAAATCAAATCATGATAAACTAGCCATTGTCGCTACACTACCTTCAAGCAGAAGTTTCTAAAGAATTAATTACGAGTTAATGTTAAACATATAACATTTACATTACAAGATAGAATTTGATTAATAGGTTCACTATTATCAGTATCAAGCCTGTTGGCCTAAAAAATTTAGATGTTTGTAAATTTTGATCATTATGTTTAATCTTTAAATTTTGGACAGTTTAACTAAATCCGTAAACCTTTTAGCAATTACATTTAATTCGTAAGACTGATCAAAATTGAATGACATGGCGATACCATCATATGACATGTGATTACCTTCATATGATATGTTATTTAATTTTGATCAGTTTTACGAATTGAACACAATTGTCAATAAATTTATAAAATTACTTAAATTAATTAAAATTTAAAGGATTGAACGTAATATTCACTTGCAAATTTTAGATTTTTTTAGGCCAATAGACCTTAGTATTACAACAAAACTTTTGGACTAAAATCCAAAAAAAAAAAAAAAGAGTAAAATGTTAGTTGAACTAGTAGGTGATTGAATTGGCATTTGGCAATAATCCATGGAAACTCGGGGAATTTGTTAGGTGTTTTTTCACCTTTTTTTACTTTTCGTTTCAACTTCCCTATTGGATACCTATCTCAGTATGACTATCTTATCAAAGTGGTCTAATAATAGGAAGACATATCCATATCAAATAGAGATAGATAACCCTCTAAGTGAAAGGTAAATTGATAAAGACTGCATATTTATTTGACAGGTGAAGCTCTACCTAAATAAATACAAAATGAGGTCCTGCCGTTGAATGTATAGAGGTTGCTTTGCTTTCAATACAAGTATATACGTAACTACTTTCCTATTTTAGTATATTAAAATTCCAATCCCATCTTCACAAAATCTGAATAAAATGTATGGAGTATTGAGCAGTGAAGGGATACGTAGCGATAGTTGCAACGCACCTTTCATAAGAAGTCCCACCTTCTTTTTCAACTGACAGGTGTCTTAGTTAATACAATGCCACATATTGATCCAGATCTAAGATGAAACTTCAAAGACAAATAAATTAAAGTCGCTTGTTATTGTGGTCATCATTAATTATTTCTAAAAATAATTACCTTTTCTTTCTTGTCCATTTTACCTCGTCTACATGTAGCACGAAAACTAATATGACATTGATAATAAACTGCCACCTCTAATGGAAATTATTCATTCTTTCATAATTGCTCTTTTATTTTTCATGAGAATAATTATAATATGATATTTTTAAATTTTTATATATTTTTTAATAAATATGTGCAATGTTGTGATAATTTTAGTGTTGAAAATATATTTTTGAACCATTCATTTTTTGGTAAGTGGTAAACAAAAGGGTAAAATATTAAGCATTAATTAAGTCTAACAATATTTTAAAAATAATTAAAAATAAAATAATTGGTCAATTTTTACATTTTTAAGTGGATAAATTTAACCATCCTTTTGCAATATCACATTGATAGTTTTTTACTCGACTCAAATTCATATGAAAAATTGATCAGAATTGAATCTGATTTTAACTCGTAGATCAAATACTCAATATTAATCAGATCAGCAGATCAATTTGAATCTCTCGATTTAATTATTAAAATATTTAAAATTATTTAAAAATTAAAAATATTTTCTTAATTTTTAATTCTATATAAACTTAATTTAATTATTTATTTTCATTATTTATAGTAATTTTCTTAAAATAATTTATTAAGTATTAAATAAAAATAAAAATTATATTATATTTATATAAAATCTATCCAATTAAAAATTATTTTTTTAATAAATTATAAGAAAATCACATAAATAATAAAAGAACCTAAATAGATATTTAAAAATAAATTTTAATATTAAATAATAAATAACCTAACTCAAAATATTATTTTTAAAGGGAAATTCAAAATCTGACCTAAGATCTTTTTTGTATAGAAACCTGATTTACATTATAATAATATTTAAAATTTATTTAACAATTAAATATTTCTTTATTTTTAATTTTATATGAACTTAAGTCAATTACTCATTTTCATTATATAGAGTCATTTTCTTAAAAAAATAAAATATATTATTTAATATATCAAGCATTTAAATGAAAATAAAAATTTTTAATCAAATTCTACTTATGTAAAATCTATCTATTAGAACATATTTTAAATAATTCTTAATAATTTATGAGAAAATATCAAATGAACTTTTTTTAAAAAATAAATAACAAATGTTCCAATTTGAAATATTATTTTTTAGGGTAAATTTAAAATCTGACCAGAAATTTATACACAAACTTGATGAGTGACACAAATTTGACTAAAATTCAAGCGACTCAAACTCAAATAAAAATAGTATGATAAAATTGATGTAATATGAAATAACGTGACTCAACCCAACTCATTTGCTATTTATGCTCATTTTACGGTTGACTTGAAAAATATTTTATGGGCAAACTGCTATGATTGTTCATTGATTGGTGTAACTTGTTTCAGTTTAATTGTTGCAAAAATTGAATTAAACTGAATTTTATACTTATACAAATTAAATTAAACTAAATTTTTTTTATGAATCAAACCAAATCTAATTGAATTTGGTTCGGTTCAACTGATTTTTTTTGAAAATTTTAATATATATTTTATTATTTTAATTATTTAAATATATGAAACTTATTATATATTAATTCTATTTGTATGTATAGAGTATATTTAATTTATTTTTAAGTATAAAACTATATTTATATATTTTTAAAAATTAAATTTTAACAAAAATCCGATTACTTCTATTACTTTGATTTATTCAGTTTTGATTTTTGAAATCAAATGAATTAAATTAAGTAAAATTTTTAAAAGAAAAATCAAATAAAATAAAATTTCAGAATTAAATGAGCTAAATCAAACTAAACCAATTAGTTTGATTTGTTAGCTTGATCTGAATAGTGTATCTATAGGTATGCTCATTGTGATGTGCTTCAAAATTTAATCCATGGGCGACCTCTGATGAACTATTCACATCTAATTCAAAAAGGAAAAAAAATAATTCAATTGTTCCTTTTTTGACCAAAAATTATTTTTTTTATTAAAAGGGGACTATGTTCAAACTAAAATATAAAGGACAAAAAATTTCATAAAACAAATGCTTAGGATTTAAACCCCAAAAGCATGTAATAAGGATAGAAAGCCAATAAAGGGCAGAAAAAGCATCTTTTGGAATTGGTTGGAATAACCAGCAACGTGTTACAGTTATAAAATTGCAACTAGTATTTGGTAGCTGAGAAAGTTTAAGAAAATGAGATGGAAAGCTAATGATGCTAAAGAATTAATACTAACAATCATTATTAGAGAAAAATGTATATATCACAAGGGTTTTCTCCTCCTTATATCTAGCTAACCACATTAACCCATTTATAACAATAAGGACAGTTGTCACTACAAAAATAACATGAATTAGTGACAAAAAAAAAATCTGCCACTAACATCCTGAATTCAGTCACTAAATATGTATAATAACGGATTACAGACAGATGACGTTTGTTGTTAAAGGGGTGGTCACCAAACAAAATAGTGACGGATTCAATGGATCCATCGTTAAATATAGTGATGTATTTGCGATGAAAATTCGTCGCAAAAGTGGCATTTCTATTCTTGTGATTTAGTGACGGATGATATATTAGCGACTGATATATTTTGTTGCTAATGCCATCGTGAGATAGATGATGGTTCAACAATGAAAGAATCCGTTGTTAGCTTCATTTAGCGATGGACACTGGTTCATTGCTATTATTGCAAGTTTAGTGATGGACAATAAAGTCCATTTTTGTTTTCAATTTTTTTTTTAATGTACTCATTTAATGAATATATTAATAATTGCATATTTGTTTAAATATTATTATATTATGCAAAGGATGAAATATCAAAAATAATATTATTAATAAATAAATATATCAATGTATATTAGAAAGTATAAATAAAAAAAATATCACATAGTATAATGTATAATGATATACAAACTAGTTTGGATTAGATTCTTTACCTGTATGCTTAGCACAAGTCTTAAATCTATTCAATAATCAAACAACATGATTTGATATTTAAATCCCAACTAGAACAAGGAAAACTAGCTTCTTTTTTAAAGTTCCTTAATTTAAAGAAATTTTGTAAAAATATGTGATTGTTTTAGAATTTTTTGATGAAATTTGATATGGGATGATGAATCAAACTAATTTAATGATTGAAAGTGAAAACAAATAGATTGGAACTCAATTGGACAAGTAGAACTGAATTGGTGCTAGAAATGCTCAAATCTCAATTTCCCTTATTTTAAGGAAATTTTGAAAAACAATATGTTCCAATTAGAATCTAATGATGCAAGAATGTTTTTTGATAAAACACATTAATTTAATGATGGAAATAAAATAAAACATAATGGAACATAATGAACAAGATGAAACAAAATTGACAATGATAGAGTGTTAATTCACAATTTAGGGATTTTTTTGTTATTTTCTTGATGAAACAAACCATAATTGAATTCTATTATAAAAGAATGATTAAATATTATATAACAAACTAATGTGATGGAAGAAAAATAAAGAAAATAGAATGGAACAAGAAGGGACAAGAAACAATAGAATTTGAGTTCAATGGAAGAGATAGGACTCAAATTGATGCAAGAACACAAAAAACACCAACAGTAACAAATCTGAAAGATAACTTACTTGATTTTAAAGCCTTGGCTTTGATACCAAATGATACATGCAAGGGGTGATTAGATGATTAAATTCCCAAACTTGTATGCTTTAATTGAATTGCCAATGATAGTTTCAAGAATCAAGCTTAAAAAACTCTAAACCCCAATTATACCTCTAGAAAACCTATTATAGCAATCTAATTATAAAGATTTAAAGGTTGCCAATTCTCAACCTAAATTAACTAAAGCTAATTTAAGCCTATAATTAACTAATTTTGCAAAGTCATTAAGAAATCCAACTCGCACCTTCACCAAGTTCTATCAATAACTCAAAAAAGAGAACAAACTCTCACATAGCAATTAAGCCAAAAGAATAATCATCAACCTTTTTATTGCTTGGGGTAATATGGCATATATATAGTCTTACAAACTTGAAACCCTAACTACTGAAATAAAGAAGTATAACCCTAAATTACTAAGTGTCAATTCGGCCATAAGTTTGGCTACCTAAAAACATGCTAAATAAATGTTTTTTTTAATGAAATAAGGAACAAAAGAATGCATTGTGATTGACTAAAGAGGTATTCTGCCTTCATAAGGTAATATCTAAAGAAAATCTTTTAAAGTTACATAAAATAATGAAAGACTAATAAAGATAAACCTAAGAAGAATAGGACTTCATATTTAGCTAATAGGAAACAATCTTGAAGAGCTCTTGCAAATCTTGAAAACCTTGAAGATTCTTGAAAATCTTGAAAAGATCTTGTATAACCTTAAAAATCTTGGAAGAATCTTGGAAATCTTGGATGCTAAATGTCAAATCTTGATTGATGTACATTTTGATATTGATTTGTCTTAGGACATAAGTTCTCATGTTGTTGGAATAGGAACATGTTTTGAAACATGTTTGTAGTTAAGACAAGACAACCTTATCCAACATGTTTTGTCTCATGTCTTATCCTAACATGAAAATTTAAACTTTTTACCAATTTGTTGGACTTGTCAACAAGGGCCCATAAAAAGTATTCATAACTAACATTACATCCAAATGAGTTTTGCTTTGGGCTTGACAATGATCCACTAAATTCATCTACTGAAAAATCTAATCTCTAACTTTTACTTTGGCTTTGACTATGTGACATCCATGAATCCAATGAGCCTATTGGGCTTGTTCACATCATATAAAATGTATATAAAAAGATGATAAAGTATATAAGTATAAAAAAATCAGACAGGTCAGTCAAATCGTTTGAATGCTCATCAGTGGAGGGGGAGGGGAGGGGAGGGGGGAGGTGACTGATCAGTGGGAGGACGAGCAATTCAAACCCAAGTGCCATGGGTAAGCTTTGTAATGAGGTAACACATCTCATCCATCTGTTGTTGCTTCTCAAACTGATGCTCAAAAGATAACCTTTGCTCATCAATCCTTGTTTGAAAATCATGTTAAACCTCCTGAACAATGAAAGCTCACAGGTCCTCATTAGCTACTGAAAAAGAAGCAGTAGTCAACACAAATGATGTAGATTGACTAAAGAATGAAGGTGCAAGTTGACCCATGCCATAAATGTGCCTTTTCTTCTGTCCGCCTGTAGCTTGTAAGAATATTTCCTTCTCATTAGGTGGATGTGGTTCTGAGGAGCCCTCTCTTGGCTGGGTAACTCTCTTATATAAAGAGTGGTAGTTATGTTATAAGCTAGTGAAAAGTTAAATAGAATTTAATCAGAAATAATTAAATAAATAAAATTAATTATTAATGAAGGTGAAATATTAAATTATTCATATTAGACCCGTAGACTACTAATCTATGTATTGTTGTTTCTTTTGGTTGATGTGCATATACTTAAACATCTCAAAACATGAAGCAATGTGACTAATTTTTCTCTTTGAAAATAAATACATTTTATAAATATAGATAAATATATAATAAACTTAAATAACATATTAATTAAGAAATATCTAAAACATACTCATTAGACATTTACAATACTCAACTATAGATATGAAGCCCCTAGTATGGTAAGAGGGACCAAAACCAGGACCGCCTATTTCACTAAGGCAGTTGCGAGATGCCTGCATACTATGCTCCTTGAACTCTAGTGTAGACCATGTTGCCTGCCAACTATCCTATATAGTCTCTGGGATGCTCGCAGGTCGTCTACCACTCCATCTCCACCTAGACAAATTGTTAATGTAGCATGCAGTAACCTAATGCTCTTTCATACTTCTAATATAGGCATCCAGTGATAGATGCCAAGAAAAAAATTATGAAACACAATAAGCAAAATTAATTAGAATAATGCTTTTAGATAAGTAAAATTATTAATTAAAATGAGATAAAATTATTATTCATTTATACATTAAACTCCTCCTAATAAAACTGTCGTGTCACTTATGAAACATGTTTCCATACATGTCTAGATGGCTCCAAATGAAGCAAAAAAAAAAAATATATATATATTAGAGATCCGAGCAGAATAGGTATTGCCTAGAATGAAATTGTTGTTTATGTAACAAAGGATAAGTTAATAAGAGATAATAACTACAAAACATGCAAAAATATCAAAATATTATACGAATTATATATTAAGTTATAAATTGCAATTTGAAGGACTTTGAAATCCAAAATTATTAACAATGAAATACAAATTAATTGAAAAAAAAGTATAAGTCACATACCACCCATTGATGAGATGGAGCGGTACTCGACCAATATTAGATTGGGTGACTAATGCCACTGATGACAACGTAGTTGGTGTCTCATCCACATTTGATGGTGTAAGCGATATTGATAACAATGGTGGTAGAAGTGAGGATGGCAGTGATGATGTCATAGAGTGCAACAATGGAAGTGAGGATGACAGTGATGGTGAAGGGTCCAACGGTGGAAGTGATGATATCTCTAGTGTGATGGTCACATCAGTGGAATAGAGGGTGAATGTTGTGAACCTCGTCCCACTATCCCTCACCCAGAAGCATTTGGACTAGATCTACCGCCTCTTGGAGGTCTAATTGTATCATCGCCCTCCTTCTTATGATTTTATTAATAACTAAATAAAAATAGATAACTATAATAAGAAATGGATCATTTTAATAACACATGCATAACAAATAAACATTGATTACCATAAAACATAATAATAAAGATAAATAAACATCATATATATACAAAGTACCTCTAATCAATTTCACTATCTATGTCATTATACAAATCCTCTTCCTCATTAGTTTCTACATCATCACCATCATCTGATTTTAACTCTATCTTTGCATTATCTTTTAATTCAACATTGTCATCTTCAATTTCGATAAACTCAACATTTGGATCATTCAAGGATCCAAGTTCTTCATCTTCTACAATTGTACTTCTATGAACATTTATATCATTCTCTTGGAATGCCATAAGAATTTGAAATTGTTGCAGATATTTCTAGAATTTGGACTTGTCCTTTAACTTTAATTTCAAAATTTTTACCTTAAGTTTTATTGATTTATCTTATTCCTAACAAGGGCTATTCAATTCTCTTTCTTTAGGGCAATTTCATTTTATTCTTTTGGAATGTTATTGTGTCTTCTATGATCAGCCTCATTTATACTCAGGGTTATCAAATTTTGTCTCTTTATAGTTATTTTATTTTGAAAATGGGTTATTCAAATAATTGTCTTTTAGATTTATCTTTTCTTTTTTGTTCATTTTATGTCTTTTATGATCATCTTTTTGAGGATTATCAAACTTTGTATGATTTTAGTTTATATTATTCCTATAAGGGTTTTTCATTTAACTATCTTTTGAATAATTTCATTTTTTATTTCTTGATATTGTTTGTGTCTTTTATGATCATTTTATTAAATTCTTTTTTGTTATAACACTGACTTTGTCTTTTTTCATTATGTTAATCGTAAAAAGGGTCATTATATTTTATGTTTTTATGGTTCTTTCATTATTTATTTCTTTCTATACTTTGTGTCTTTTATGATCATATTATTCATTTCTTTTATGATTATGATTTGCAAAAATAAATGTTATACATTTTGTGTCTTTTACAAGATCTTAGGACTAAAAAGGAGTCAAAAAAATGTATTTTAAGCCAACATAAACAACAAGCATAAATAAAATAAATGCACACTTTTATAGTTTTTCAATAAATCCTTCACCTTAGTTTTCCTCGGGTCACCAAATACCCGACAAATCACAATAAATAATAAATTCAAATAAAAAAAAAGTTATAATAATAACACATACCTGGTTCAAATTCCAATAAATAATATACCCCTCTGGTGCCAAAAGAACACAAAAATACCAAGCACCTTGCTTTTACACATTAACAAAAATAATACCAAGAAAAAAGATACCAAGAACTAGTAACATACTACATTTATGTTGATATTATAATTCATAACAGACGTAAAAGCAATAGTATTTTCCATAGCAAACATCAAAGTAACCTCCTTTTTTCATAAAAAAACTAAAAGCAAAATCAAAATACTTCAATAATAAAAACCTAGGAAAATATATTGCCAGAGAAACATAAAAGATATGTTATCTTTTTTTGTTAACAAATTCAACTCCAATATGGCAAACCCCAAATTCACAAATTCAACCCCAAATCAAACCCCCAAATTCAGAGATTCAACCAAAATCAAAATTCTCATAATCAAACGCCATACTCACATAATCAAAATTCGATTTCACATAATTGAACCCCATAATAGAATCCAAATTCATCAAATTCAAAATCCAAAATCAAATCAAAATAACCCTAACCTAGTTACAATTTCAAAACCAAAACCGTATTTTCCAAGAAGTAACATTTTATTTCCAATTCAACAAGTTGATCTCTGCATTTAAATGCATCAAATAAGAAATAAAAATAGACAACAAATAATTAAAGCAAAATAAGGTGTAATACAAGCAAAATGATGAACACCATTTTATGGATTTCATTAATGAAATCATTCATTAACATAAAACATCGCATTCATCAACCCATAAATCAAATCAATCAATTAAGAAAAATGCACAAAATCAAATTCATAGATGCAAATTCACACAATCAACCCAAAATATCCACAGTAAAAAACCCAAATTCACAAAAAAAAAATTAGAGATGAGAATAACCTTAACCTAGTTATCATTTCAAAACCCTAACCTAGTTACAATTTCACATTTTTTAAAACATTATGTTTGCAACACAAAGAAAGAAATTATCTTTGCAAAAACCCTAATCCACATATTACTAATCAATTTACAAAAATAAAAGGAATAATAACTTGCCACTAAGTGAGAAATAGAAATGACAGTGGCAGCACTACAAAAAATGTTGATTTAGAGACCATATTTTTCTACCACACAAATGTGGTCACTATTTAGCTACCACATAGTGACCACTTTGCTACTATTTAGAGTCTAATGGAGTGAAAATGAAATTAGCTACTATCTTGTGATCAAATAGTGACCACAAAATTAGCTAAACATATAGTTTCTAAGTGGTTGCTAAATAAAAAGAATAAAAAGGCAGGTGATTAGTTATTGTTTTGAGACCACAAAATGGTCTTGATGTTTGGCACCACAAGCTAGCGCCAAGTGTAACAACTATTTAGAGATCACAAATTGTGGTCTCTAAATGGCTATCACTTTATGATGTTGCTATTTGTAATAAAGTTCATTAGAAATTGTGACCACATGGTATGTGGTCACTAAATGTAATGAATTTCATTATTTCATTATATTTAGCGACCATATAACATGTGATTGCTATTTATTATGAGTTTCATTTCATTTAGCGACCACATGCCATTGGTCACTAAATATAATGATATTAATCACATTTAGCAACTATATGTTGGAGTTACTAAATGCAATGAACTTATCATATTTAGCGACAACATGCAATGTGGTAGCTAATAATAAAATACAGCATTTAATATATATAAGTTACGTAAGAATCGCCTTATAAGTGGTCGTTAGTTAAACAAAAGGCCAGCATTCAGTATTTCTTCTTACTCCATTTATCCTCCCAACACTAACCCAGCTGAAATTGAAGCCACATCGTCCCCACGCCAACCTTAGTCGAAATCAAACCTTCCCTAGCTATCTAACCTTCGCCCAACCTTAAACATGGATCCCAACCATCCTAGCCCCCAACCTCGCAGCCCCCTCCCTTATAGCCTCCAACAGCCACATCGGCCCTAATCGTGACTGCAGATGTAAAAGAAGGAGAGATGCGCATTCAAAAGTTTCTGTCGTCACTATTTGTGAATGTTTTTGGAAAGAATCATAAAGAGGAACCTGAAATGGTGTCTAAAGCTGTTGTTCCTTATCAACAGCTAAGAGGTAGTACGATTTCTTGCTTTTGAATGCTTATTCTTTGTGGATTTCTTCAGTCTCGTTTATTTTGGGGACCAAAGGGAAAAGGGTTCTTTGATTATCTGCAATATGATGTTGCTTTTCTTGACCTTCTATGCGTTTTATTTTCTTATTTATGTGGGCTTCTTCGATTTCTTGATATTTGAATGCTCATTCTTTGTGGGTTTCTTTCGTTTCCTTATTTTGGGGATTAAAGGAAAAAGGTTCTTCGATATCTGCAATACAGTGTTATTTTTTCATGACCTTTTGTGAGTTTTGTTCTTGATTTATGCAGGGTTTGGTTCTGTTCTTGAGTTCTTGTACGTCTTAGTTGTTTAATAGATGCTGTGTATAATATGGAGGCGATATCTTTGAAACTTGTTGCAGACAAGGTTTCAATCCTGGGTTTTTCTTTTTGTTCAGAACATAGTCGAGTTTAATTAATTCTTAGTATTGTCTTTGAGCTTTTGATCTGTAATTTTGTATATTATTTAGATGTCTCTTATCATTTTCTTTCAGTTATTATGAAAAATTTGCTAGTGGGTTAGTTCTTGTTATAAAGATTTCTTACTTTTCTTTTCTACCCTTATATTAGATATTGATTACCAAAGAGTGAACTTTGATTGATAATCAAGGACTTTGTGTGTAATCCGTCTTGTGTATTCTAAATCAATCTTTTGTCGAGGATTATCCTCCACAAATGTCCTTTTGATCCATGTTATTACTCTTTCAGGAGAAGGGAAGCAGTTGAACTCTGTAGCAGATAGAAGGAATAAAAGAGTCCTTCAAGACATTGGTAATCTGGTGAATGATGGCTCTTTACGAGGGAAGGTAGATTAACAGATTTAAACAACGTAATTAATTAACAAAAAAAGGTGAGACTTTTCCTTTGTTCTTTTTCTTATTTTTTTTCCTTTTCTTTTCTGTTGATGTGTAGATATGAGTGTTGGTGTGATTATTTTATGAAATCAGTGTAGATCTATGATCGATTTTTGGTAATTCTGTTTTGATTTATTTGATGTAGCTATTGGTTTTTTTCATTTTGATTCTTGGTCTTGTTTTTTTTATCAATTTTTATGCTTTTTTTTTTTTTTTTTTTTTATCTTTTTTCTTTCTATCTTTCTGTTGTGTTCCACGAGGAAGAAACAAAGAATTCTCTATTTTGTTTTCTTAAATTTTCTATTACAGATCTTGATTTTTTTTAAGTTTATGATTTAGGTTTTGTTTGGTGTTTATGCTTGCTGCTTGTTGGTGCATTAAATCCTAATAGGCTAAAAAAATTTCATGGATAATTATTAGATATATACTTTGGTGGTGTTTACCAGTATAATTAGGCCAATTTTTAGAAGTTCACTTGTAATTTTTTTCTAGAAAATTTTATTGGATATATAGCTTGGGACAGCTTAATGATTAAAAACAATTTGGGACTGGAAGGGCATTTGATATTATTTGAAGCAGTATAATATGTTGATAGGGTTTGTCCCACTAGAAATTTTGTCCAAGTCATTCCAAATTAGTTCAGCATTACTAAGAACTCTACTTCATCAAATAGAAACATTTGGTCACTTTTTCATTTGAATTATATCGATGGCCATTGGATTTAATGCGCGTGTGCTTTGTTTGTTTAAGTTAGATTCTTCACTCTTTGGTTGTTCTAATTTTGTGTGTCTATAGATAAATTTAATGTCAAATTAGTCTTCAGTGTAAAATGCAGCCATGTAGTATTCACTTATCTGATGACTGGTATTTCTGTTATAGGTGTTATATTATCTTGTTAGCGTAGAACCATTTATGACTCTTTCAATTCAACTACAAGGTTGAAAATTTGATCATGCAGATAGGATGTTTTCAGATATTGCTGCTACTTGGAACAGAGTTCTTTAGGACATGAGTGATGTGAAGGAATTGTTAAGTCTTATAATTATCACAATAGCACTGCTTTTGATTTGAACAAGGACAGATTTTGGATGCTCAATTTGATTAATTGATATCTAATCACAATTCTTAAGCCTATTCCATACTACCAAGTACTGTGGTTTAGATTGTCCTATGGCATATACCTAGCATAAATTTGTATGTAGTTCATTTGATTGACAAATGAATTTTATTAAAAGTCAATTCATTTGTAATTCCATGTTTAGTTTAAATGAATTCCATGGTTTGTTGTGTCGTAAACTAGGATTTGTAAGTCATTAAAGCTTTGTTTCAACAATATAGTTTTAAAAGGATTGGCATTACTAGCACAAATTGAGCTTTCACACTTGTGCTAAGTGCATTTCTTTATAGTGGGAATCTTTTGTGCTAACATGTTCATTATACATTTTATGTCATTAGAACTTTGTTTAGCAATATAATTATGAAAGATCTGACATTATTAACACAGATTCAGATTCATTTCATGGATGTGCCAAGTGCGTCTGTTTCTAATGCTAATATGTTAACTTGTTTGGTGCATAACACCTAGATTTAAAACTTCAAAATATGCCATTAGAGTTAGATAAGTATTGTCCACTAAATCCAATGCTAATTTCATTGCATGGCAAAGGAAGAAATTAGTCATGCTTTCAAATCTGTTGGCCTTTCCTATGGTTCACTTTCTAATTAAGTTATTAATAGCTTGATCTTCCTAACTTTCTAAATGTTTAATTGATTAACAAGTTAGATCAAATTTATTTAAAATCCCACAAGAATGGTGCCAAATACAAGAGCTTATGCATTCTGGTTGAGTTTTTGGCTTTGGCAAGTTCAAATCTAAATGCTTGTCTATCTGAGTAAGTGTTTTCTTTATATTCTCAATGGTTGTGCCTCTAATGTGTGATCTGAGGACAGACAACTTTATGGTGCTGCTTTAAGCTGTGATGGATGTGCTATTTATATTTCTATACTTTGTTTCTACTTTGATGAATTTGTTGCTATGTGCTTTGAGACTTGTCTTGTCCAACATGGTAATATTACAAAAGATATTGTAGATGGAATTCATCTTCACAGAACTGATAGAATTGGTAAAATGAGTATTTGATGGAACACTATAAGTATTCTAGGTTTTCTATGGTATATCTGACAGTTTGTAGTTTGGATAATGATCTTGTATCTTTGGTAAGTTGGTAATTTATGATCTGTCTTATGAATAGGATCATTTCTCTTCTATTGACCCTAGGTTTTTATGTCAATTTGATTC
>CATIWR010132397.1:0-30206 GCA_949677035.1 Omphalea diandra | reverse complement strand
TTTTTTTTTTTCTATTTTATCTTTGAAGGGTTTCATGTTATGTTGGTGTTACCTGATATGTCACCATTTATAGGTTGTTTTTTGTTTAATTAAAATAGATTTTCAAGTTTGGTATGGTGTTTGCTTCTATTTTGGTGTTTTTTGTGTTTGATAAAAATGGATTTTCTATTTTAATGTGGTGTTTACTTCTTTTTTAGTGTTGTTTTTCTAGTTTGATGAAAATGGAGTTTCTAGTTTGATATGGTTTTTTCTTCTTTTTTGATGTGGTTTTCTGGTTTGTTGAAAATGGATTTCTTGTGTGCTTTTGAATGACTTATATGACGTTATTTTCAAAGAAATAGGCATAAATACTACTGTCTTCATCCTTCTAATGGTTTTAGTGTTATTGGCCTTTATGGTAACACTATTTTCTGCTATATTGCTTTTTTGTATAAAGGGCCAAACACAATAGATATTGAATCCTCAGTGGAGCCTAAAAAGTGGGGAGGCCTCAGCATCTTCAAGTTCGAGCAACCTCCATCAAAGTAGTGGAAAGGTCTCCTGACTGAATTTGACTGCCACTAGCAGAGATGTAGGGAGATCTTCTAAGCATTCTTGATGGTGAGAAAATTTAGAGTAGTCATAAGGACACTCCTGATTTCAGCCTTGAGCTTCATCCCTTGCAACCACTACCACTATGACCATGAGCTTATTATTAAAAATTATTACATTATTGTTATATTATTATATAAATAAAGTATGAGTAGTGAATGAAGTAAAAAGATTCTAAAAAATTAATCATTTTGTATACTTATAAACTAGAATAGTTATAACTATAGTTGTAATAGTTATATTAATATAACTATAGTTGTAATTATTAAATATTACTATCCTTTGATTTTATAATAAAAGTATAGTTGTAGTTATTAAAAATTACTTTCTTTCATCTATTATTCACTCTTTAAATTCAAAGAAATATATGCATTAATAATAATAATAATAATAATAATAATAATAATAATAATAATAATAATAATAATAATAATAATAATAATAATAATAATAATAATAAAAGGCATATGTTAATCAAAAAGACAAATTTATCTTTTCAAGTGAGCCAAAACAACATTGTTTCAACAGAATGGCCTCTTGGGCAAAAATAATGCCTTAAATGAATGAAAAACCTATGAACTAGATAGTTACTTATACTTACTTTTAATGGGAACAGAAATCTCTCAATAATTGCTCTCAATTTGCCAAAAAATTTACAACATTACTCTTTGTTTTACCACTCTTGTTATTTATTCATTGTGCAACTAATTATTACTTAAAAATGTTAACAATATCATTGATGAATCTTATTATTGTTTATTTTTATTCCTAGTTTGAAGTTGATTTCATCATTCCCACATGTATATCCATTGCATACTAGGTACATAATCATATCATGTATATTATTCTAACATACGCTCATCCATTAGTTATTTATGTACTTTTTCCCAACAATGCAGACGTTTATATTCACATGTCAATGTTATTTCAATACAAAAAAAAAATTCATTAAATGGATATGAACTCCATCTCAAAACCATTAGGTATAATGATTATGATTGGAACTATTAATTTTAAATCACATAATTGAACCTTTTTTTTAAAAAATGATAATACTATGTGATAGAATCTCAAGAATTAGTTGACATTCCTATTAGAGAAATTGATTGTTCTAAAACAAACATTTTGTCTGCCTCAACTAGGCAACCTGTTAAACGTTTATCCATTAGCCTATAACTTCTCTAACAACTAATTTGTTCAGCTTGATGATGAAGATGCTTTAATCGATGTCCCATTATCCATTCCTATAAAACACTCATCCCCCCTTGTTTATGTTCAATTTCCTAAACTAAATATGATATAAATTGATTTTGTTCAAACCATTTAGATGGAATTAGCTACAATCAGGATGGAATGATGGCAAACGATAATTTTAAAATTTTTTTTAAAAGACATGCAATGTTTCTTATGCTAGTCATTAGCTAGCCGTAAAATGTAAGTTCCCTATCATTCATACATTTGACACTTCATCGCAAAGGCTAATAGATTTTCCTTTAGCCTAAATTATTCACTTCATTTAGATTTATATTTGGAGAAATTTGATTTCGGATTATTGAACCATGTATGACCACATTGTGATGCACTATTTTAGAAGGCCGAGGGAATAGGGTCCAAAGAATATAGAAAACAAATTACTTATACCTCGTGTTGTAAAAGAAGTAAAATCAAATTTCCAATTGTGTGACAACCTCTTAAGTTTTATCACACTTTTGAGCCACAACACAAATCCAATGTGTGCCCACTTCATAGAACATATAAGACTTTATAATTTTATGTTTACTTTCACATTAATGGATGGTAAAATCGACTACAAAATTAACAAAAAAAAAAATTAGGCCTTATAATTTTAAGATTAATAGTCAAAATCACCATGCCATAGGATTGTTGCTCGCATTTGAAGGTAAACAATAAAAATTTGCCCAATTATATGTCTATAACAAAAAACAAGAAATTGAAAATATAATGCCTTTTTTAAATGATTCTTCTCTGAAAAATACATTAACAAATTAATTATTGAAGGCCTCATCATGATGTTTGATGAACATAATAGCATTCCTAATTCATTTAGAATTGCGAGAGATCGATTAAAAAAATGATTTAATGCCAATACAACTTAATCTTATTGGAAAATAGTGTTCTGATAGTATGCAATATAATGTCTAACATCATAAAAAATAATTGGCTTGATTGTTGGCAATTTTAGGATGTATAATAAAGATCAAGATATTGTTACAGAATATAAAATAAGAAAGCTCCAATGTATTAGCTACTTGTATCTCAGCTTTATGGTTATACAATGTCATCTTTTATTTCTTTATGGTGAAGATAGTTATAAAATTAATATTAAATATGTTTATTATGGCACTAACAAACCAACCTCTAGAAAAGAAAATGACAATACTTGAGTATTACGTATACAAAATATAATAATGTGAGCTTGAAGCAACAATGATGTTGAATGGTGGTCATTTATTTTAGCAATGTATGATTGATGCATATTCATGTGTCAAAGAAGAGATATTAGAATATATGAAACAAAACAAAGAAAATTGAGAATTGAGTTATATTTTGAAATACAAAATGCTTATACAAAAGGAGTAAACAATGTGAACAAAATTGGAAAATCAATAATTTTGCCATCTATGCACATTGGTAACCAAAGTTATTTGTTAAAACACTATTATGATGCAATGGCAATATGCAAATTCTATAGACATCCAAATTTATTTGTTTCATTTATGTGTAACCCATAGTGGCCTAAAATTCAAAACATATTAAATTTAGTTCCTCAATCAAAAATCAGAGGACAAACCTGATGTTGTTAGTCGAGTTTTTAAAATAAAAATTTATGCAATAATAAATTATATCAAAAAACATGAACACTTTGGTAGTGTTATAGCTTTATTATATACAGTTGAATTTCAAAAGAAAAAAAAGGTTTGCTTCATATTCATTATTTAATTTGGCTCCATAATGATGAGAAGCTTTTGAGAACAAATTTAATTGACTCTATTATATTAGCAAAACTCATTTGCAAACATCATGAGCTCGAAGCATATCGGTTAGTTTCAAATTTTATGATACATTGACCATGTGGTAATGTAATATGCAAGCACCATGTATGAACAAGGTTAATGTTCTAAATTCTTTCCAAAAAATTCAGTGAGAAAATATAAATTGATAAACATGGTTTCCTAACATACAATTGAAGAGTACATGTAATTATGCAAAAAAAAAAAAAAAAAAGGAATAAAACTTGATTATTGATTTGTAGTTCCATACAATAATGTACAATATGAAACACATATTAATGTTGAAGTTTCTTCTATCATCATGGTTTGGATATCTTTATAAATACATCACTAAAGAGCCAAATAGAATGAGTTATGTTACATGCGATCGTTGTTTGAAAGAACATGTGATAGTAATTCCGACTAATGAGATAGTAGCTACTATTAATGAAAAAAAATACTAGATCTATTAGGTGAAGAGACATAAAATTATTACATCTTTGATTTTATGTGTAAACCTAATGCTTTATCCAACTAACTTTATAAACTCTTTGGAATTCAATCAACCTGAGTTCAAATTAAAACAAAAACTTGTATAATGCTATTATGCAACTTAAACCCAACTATTAATCTATGCAATGACATTTGACTATTGATTGATGAACTAGGACAGTGCATTATAGGAGTGACGACAATTTATAAAATGCACAATGGTAGCAAAATGTTTATGTTGAGAATCATTTTATCAATTTCTAAAAAAAAAAAAAAGGGCCTTTCATCCTTCAACGGTATCAATTTCCAATTAAAGTCTACTTGCATGCCAATAAATAAAAGCTAAGGGAAAACACTTGAATTATTGGGCTACATCTTCACAATCCTGTATTCATTCATCAACAAATATATGTTGCTCTGTCAAGAGTAACCTTAAGAAATGGCATTTATATATCCATACACAGAGATAAGACTGTTGGGGAGGTCGAATAAAAATAATATACTGAAATGTTTAAATGAAGCCCTGAAGGAAGCCTTAGAAGTGTACTATAACATTCCAGCTGGCGACACCCTCTTAGTACTAGGCATCATAAGCCCCCCTAGCAATTTTTGTTGAAATAAATTAAAGAATAGAAAGAATACAACCTTAAGTAGGGTAAGGTTAATGAAATCTATAATGTTCATCTCTTTGCATATCGTAAGCCAAATAAGGTAAGCAAAAATTAGGTGGGTTTAACCACCACATATATTGAGCAACATTATAAGCTTCATTAGCTAAGCAATCTATAATTGAGTTTCCCTCTTGAAAAATATGAGTGATTATAACTTGCATGTTGTTGACCATCTGCAAACATCTAGTCCAGTCACATAGCATTCTTCGTGGCACATGCAAGATCTTTGTTTAAAATAAATTCACTACATACCTCAAGTCACTCTCTAGCCAAATATTGTACCATCCATAAGATTAAACTCTTATCAATTGCATGAATAACAACATAAAGTTTATCTTCAAAAGCATAGCCTTCTCTCAAAGGAATGGTAAAACATCCTTTAACATAATCTCAACAATTATGAAAAGCCTCGCCAACTCCCATTTTACCTTGAATACCCAATAAATTTGTTCCTATTAAATGGCAAAGGAACCTATGAAACTGAAATAATAGTTGGAGCCTTAGCTGCTCTTTATGTAAAGTCGTTGAAGAATTTGAAGCTTATTGATCATGTTGTTACAAATGCCCACTTTGAACATTTTACACTCCTTTACTAATTTGAAGACAAATTGAAGAGAGTGGAAAAGAGACGTGTAATCATCCTCACATGTCAGCTTATTTTGAGCAACCCAAATATGCCAAAAGATCAAGACATATGTAGCCATAAAAAGGGGCTTGACCTCCAAAATAAAATAAATGTGTTAAAGGGCATTAAGCAAATATAGCATTGAGGTGGCCATTGAGGGAATAAAAACTCCAAAGGTGTCACCAACAACAACGTAAAGACTTGAGAAGTAGGGACAACAAACAAGCAAATGAATTGCATCGTTATAATCATGCACTCAATGCTTATATGTTGAAGTTATACCTTTACTTCTTAAATTATCATTAGTTGGTAGCTTATTATGCATTAATTTCCAGCATAAAATGCTATAAGAGGGAGGGATATACAATTGCCATAGATCTCTACTCTACTCTAATATATTTTGGAATAACTTGAACACAAAAGATTATATACACTTATGACCATGAATTTACCATTTAATGCACCTTGACAAAGAAAAGTGTCATTGGGTAAATAAGAGACTTGAACCTGTTCAATTTCAACTACTAAAGATGAGTAAGAAATAGCAAAGTATGCAAGGAAACACTACGTACCTCCAATAAAAAAAATTGAAGACAATATACATAAGGTGTCAACATCTATGAAGAGGGACATTTAGACGATCATCAAAGTTATTACCAAGCCAATTGTCATGTCAAAAACTTAGTCTTATTTTTTATCCTATAAGCCATAAATCTTGAGAGTGTAGCTCCATACAAATTGTTTTAAGAGTGCCATATGGAAAAGAAGACAACTTGAGGTAACTTGGCAAAATTTAAGAAATGAGATCACAAAAAAGTGAAAATAAAGCCATCATCAGTACTTAATAAAGTAGCCAACTTGTATAACTTAGAAGAATTAAGTACCCTAAGATTCTTCAATCCCAAACCTCCCTCATCTCATAGACAACAATAATATTTCCAGGCAATTGTAATTAGCTCATTCCCTAAAGTGGAACCAGTTTAAATATAATTTCAAATTGCCTTTTTTGTGTGAGGGAGAAGGGCTAAAGGTGGGGGTGGCAATTCATGTTGCATTGTGTCGTGTTGTGTCTAATTGTGTATAATAAAAAAAATGCTCAAATCAAATATGACATGTTTAATTAATCCTGTCAAAATATTCAACTCAACAAGGACATGTTTATGAAACATGTTGCACGACATGACCTATATAAATCATTTAATTAATCGTGTCATGATATAAAATTACATGTTTAACTAAAAACATATACAAATTAAAATTTTTAATTTTTAATTTTTAATTAAAAATTATTTATATATTGAGAAAATAGAGACTAAATATTAAAATCTAAGCAAATATAAGGTTAAATTTAAAGATATTCTTATATATAAATATATTTAGTTAAATCATTTTTAACATGTATATATATGTCATGTATTACATGTTTACCCATTAACCTAATTATATAATCGTGTTTAATCATATCTATTACAAGTTATGCAGATCAATCTATTTAAACCTACTTTTTATCACTTCACAAGCGAGTTGACCCACTTATGACCTGAACCTATTTATGTCAAACCTAAACTTATTGAACTACATGTCGTGTCATCTCATTTAATCAGGTCATGTCAAAAATTACCTGCCATAGCTAGAGGCCATTTATACACCATAAACCTATGGATAATAGAACTTGTGATCATGAAGTTAACCAAGCAAACTCTACCTACCATCGAAAGATTTTTTTCTTTCTAACCATCAAATCTGATAAGAATTGCATCTATAATAGATTGGAGATAAGCCTTCTTAGGGGCCCTTTAAAAATAGCAACACCTAAATAATGGAAAACAAAGCTCCATGTCTCATTCCATATAAGTGAAGTAGACGTGTAGAATGCCTAAAAGAGACTAATGAACCCAAAAAATTCTAATTTATCCCAGTTGACGTGCTGGCCTGATAAAGATCCATAAACTTCAAAGACTTTACTAATAAACTTTATGTTTGAAATGTGTGCTTTCCCAAACATTAATAAATCATTACTACAAAGAAGATGAGTAGGCATAGATACATTGTTTCTAGTATTCATAAGCACAAAATTGCCCTTCGTAATAAGTTTAGAAAGCCAATGACTAAGGAAATCCTCCCCAAGCAAAAGAGAAAAGGCGATAGAGGGTCTCCCTTTTTGACTCGTGACATTAAGTGCAATAGAGAGATGAGTTAAAGAAAAAATTGACAAAATCCAATCACAAAAGGTAGAGGAGAACCCAACGTAACGAAGAACTTCAATGATGAATTGCCAGCTCGTAGTGTTGAAAACTTTACGTATGTTAATTTTCAAGCCCATATGACCTTTTCAACATTTCTTATCAAGAATGTTCACACACTTAGAGAATGTGACAATACAATGCTCATTATGTCGATGTTTAATAAAGCTAAACTATTGGGGAGAAATAATTTTAGCAACAATAGTTAAATGGTTAACGATAATTTTAGTGATCACCTTATAAATAAAATTGCTAAACTATACACCTGAATTTATCAATTGTGAAAGCCCCTTAAAACTTTTGGAAGAAGGATTTTAAGACTATAATTAAATCTAGGTTCTATTCTTCATACTAAAATGTTATCTATAAAGAAATGTTTAATGATTTAAGCTACCTTGTCTAACCCATACATGTTATTTTCATGGTTATTAGTTTTAAAATAAAAGTTATTATCTTTTTGTTCTAAGTCATTATGTATTATAAATTGATTTTTTTCATCTTATAAAGCATGTCATACATGCCTTTGCTTCATTAAATAATAACATTAATAATACTCGAATAAAAGTTCACATTACACGGCTTAGGATTCCTACAACCCATATAATCTAAATAAGTTTTTAAGTTTCAATTTCCTTATGATCGATAATGATGTTAGTGTTATTTAGAGAAAACAATAATCATTCTATGTTTGCTTGATTTTAATGTTTTATCTAATGATATCATTTGCAATAAGGAATAGTAATGTAAGGATTTGTACAAAAGCAAATATAAATCATTTTTGCTCTTCACTTATGAAGGAGAAATATACCATATTTTAGGATTTGAAATATTAGAAGATAAAAAAAATACAAGATAAGTAATCACCAATGGCACATAAGACTACTGTGTCATGAATTTATAAAGAAAAAATCGATGTCAATGATGAAACAATCCCTTTTGATAAATTCTCTTTCCTTAAATTCAATGAAGTTATTATGCATTCAATTAATCATACTTTTTTAATTGGCTACATTCACATATTTGTTTATGTTTTCTCAATGCTTACTTATGAATATGCATTTATTTATTACACTATATTTGTTGTTATTTTATAGACTTCATGGGGCAAGTTATTTCTATTGGATTTGTTGAGACTATAAACATGCCTAACTAAGTGGCAAAAACTAGCGTAATCAAGTTGATGAACAAAAAGCAAGTACAAATTCCTTAGAATACAATATCAACGCATTATTGATATATGATTATCTTTAATATCTACCACCATTGTATTTATATAGTTGTGAAGAGCTTGATGTCACATTATAGGAAGATTTTACTTTGCACTTCACAAAAGACCAAGTGTTTGATGAAGATCTGAATAGACCAGTTATTGTAGCATTTATTGCTATGATAGTTAAATCATACAATGGTATCATTTGTTTTCCATTTTCCTCATATTCCACTTTTGAAATACAAAAGCATATCAATAAAATACTATATTATTTTACAAAATTATGCTTATTACAGGCGACATTAGCCCTATAGCACTTTAGCTACTATTCCAAAGGCCTTGGTCTTCTATGACAAATATATGAAAAAAGTTGTCTCATTCCTTTACTAGCATTATCCCAATTTACAAACAAAATATATGATGTCATTTGTAGTCTTAGAATAGTGTATGAAAAGCTGAAAGAGTTATGTTGGTTGCTGAACAATTTCTTAATCCTAAAGAAGAGAAAAAAAAAAAAGCAAATTGAAAGACAATCTTAAAGCTTTTACAGTTGGACATCCACATCGATAATAATCTCTTTTTTTTTTTTCAATTTTAAAATTCTATTTTCTTATTTACAATTGAGTTTCGTGTTGTTAAGAAACAAAAATTTATGTGTGACAAAAATTAAAAACATCGATCCATCCATAGACTGGTGGCATCGAGCTTCCTCTAATTGTAAAAGTAGCACATAAAAATTACAATGCTATCATTTAGTGCAATGGCAAATGTGATTTACGTAAAAAAGTTTTGATTCCTTCGTAATAAAAAAATTATTCCATTTTTCAATAAAAGCACTATCATTTCTATCTTTTTAGACTCATTCCATTAAATATTACATTTAAAAGGTACAAATTAGAGTTCTCATTAGTGTTCATGATAGCAATTTAGTTCATAGCTCTAGGGATAAAAATTCAGTTCCATAACTTGGATATATGGCTTGACAAAAATATTTCAATTAATTATAGGTTCATGAGCTAATCAAATATCATAAATATCATTTCGAATCAACAAAATTTTTAATGTCGATGAACAAATTTAGTCTTCCTCCTGATTACCCTCTGCCTCTACCCCATAGACACTAATCTTTTTAATATCCTTAATAGCAAACAAAAAAAAAAAAAAAAAAAAAGAGTAAACACAAGTTCATTGACGCTTTTTTTTCCCCCTCTTTTCCATTACTTAATGATCAAATCATCTTACAATTGCCTAGCTCACAGGGTATTTTGGATATAAACAAACCAATCAGATTATTAGCACTTCTCCAAAAGTCCTTGCATCTCTGAACTTATCATTGGAAGATGAAAAACCCGACCCATCATTTGAAGATATTAAAGAGAATTCTTGATCATAGAGAATCACCCTTGAAGAAAGCGTGTACAAGGTAAATTTTCCCTTTCAATTTCTCCCTCCTTCCTTTAGAAATTTTGATACATTGCTACAACTAGTTCCTTTATTTTTCAATTTCACTAGATTCAAAGGCATCAATTCGGTCGAAGACACAAAAAATTAATATCTTTTTCAAATCTTTGATTGTCACTTTTATTTCTTTTTGTTCAACATCATGCAATTTATGAACCCTGAAACATCAATGCTTTGTTATAAATAATTTACTTCATTCCCCCAATACTTATTATGTTCCTCAATTTAGTAAATTTTCTACCAATAATTCCATAATCAGCATTCAAATAATAAAATTACAAGCAAAAATCACTATTCTCAGAACAATATGCAGTTTTGAGATAATTTAGGCAATAAAATCTAATTGCTGACACAATTGCTTAAATCTCGTAACAATTAAATTTTAAACAAAATTTCTCTTTTTTAAAATTTATGTACATAATTCTGATTCTTTAACCTATTCAAAACCTATACTAGATGAGAACATAAGGAATCATAAATTTTATAGTCATAACAATGCAGCGAGAAATTGATTTTTTCATCTTCTCTATCTTTGCACTCAAAGTTGCAGTGAAATGAAACCAATCAAGTCATTGAAATGGACTTAAATAAGAGCTAAAAAAATTAAAAGAGAGATGAAAGAGATAGCGAGAGCAAAGAATGTTGAGTTAATGGTTCTATAATTATACACAAAGGTTAAATTGGTTATTTTTTCAACTATTAATGAAATATTCTTCTTAAATTAGATGAATGAATTATATAATAGAATTAAATGTTAAAGATAATTTAATTAGATTTTAGAAATGAAAAAGACCGATTAGTTTTTTATTCCAAACATGAGAAACTCAATAATATTTTTCTTTCAGAATGTACAATCTAGTTCAAAATAAAAATATTCATATTTTTTTCTAAAAATTTTACTTAATAAAAAAGAAAGAGAGATATAAAAGACGAGAGTGGCAAATATATTTTATAAGGTACTAGAATACTAATGAGCTTATTTTTAATCTTAACTGTCAAAAATAATAATGAAGCCACATAGAACTTTTTACATAAAAAAAAAATGATTGTATTTATAGCTTATGATTTATTTCAAACAATTTCAAAAATAAGATTATTTTCTAGAACTAAAACAAATAAATGACTTTATTAAGAATATATTAAAAAGTAAATAACTGCTAATTAACCATTAAATTGTGGTTATTTTTACTCAAAGTTATTTTTATTTTATATATTCTCACTATATTAATTTATTTTTTTGATGTTTTTTAGATATTAAGACGTCATATTGAAATTTGTTATGTGATTTTTTTATTTCATGTTTAGTATTAAGATTAGTATAGGTCTTCTCTTATATTTTATACTCTAGCAATTATATGAGTCGATTATAATAAGAATTTATGCAAAAATAATGATTAATTTTTAATATTATGTGTTAATAAGAAATAATGGAGTAAACCACAGGATAGTTTTTGGTTGGTAAAGAATTATCAGATTTTGTGCCATATGATTTCTTTGAATTTTTTTAAAAATTGAATAATTTTTTATGATACAAAATTTTAGTGAAGAAATTAATAATAGGAGTGACTTAATTAAAATTATGACTGTCAATAATTCATACTTTGTGTGGTTTTAATTTAATATATTATTTAAAATATACATGAAAATATTGAGAAAATAAATATTAATATAAAATATATAATTAAGTAAATAAATTTATTTTTAAAATAAAGAATATAAGAAAATTATTTTTTTTGTATTTTTTAGTTATATATTTTATAATATTTTAAATAATTCTTTATTTCTTTTTATAATTATTTTTAATTAGATAATGTTATATAAGAATTCTAATTGCTTATATGTCAAATTGTTAATTTGATAAATATCAAAATTTTATCTCAAATAAAATCACTCATTTATATGATTATATATATTGATAGATTGATTAGGGTGGCTTGCTGAAAATTGAGAATTAGGAATTTTTATCTCAAATAAAATCACTCATTTGAAATTTAATATGATTATATATATTGATTGATTGATTAGGGTGGCTTGCTGAAAATTGAGAATTAGGAATTTTTATCTCAAATAAAATCACTCATTTAAAATTTAATATGATTATATTTATTGATTGATTGATTAGGGTGGCTTGCTGAAAATTGAGAATTAGGCTCATTTGAGCCAATTGAAAGTTTAATGAGAGAAATTGAACTTGAGCTAACAAATGTACGATTCATTTGTATTATTAAAATTTATCACATTCTAATAAATTTTTCTTATTAAAATTTATTATACTCTTTAAATTAATTAAATAATTATTTTTATTTCAAATATTAATGGATCCAGTCGCACAAATACTTTTTATTGTATTCAATTGACATAAATATTGATATGATTGTGCTTAAGAATAAGAAATTACATATGTTAATTCTACTAAAGTATTTGAATCATATGTCTTAATGTGAATATTATCATGTAATATTTAATTAGCGATATTTGAATTTTTTTTTACAAAATATAGGGTTTTTTGAAAATTATGGATGTTATTATAAGATATTTATTTTGGATTGATGACTTATTTTGATATAAGATATTTGGAGAGTATGATGAAAGAAAAAGATGAAAATTTTAAAATAAAAAAGGATTGAACAATTGAGAATGAGGTGTAAAAATATTTTATGATTGGAAAAAAAATTATAAAAATTAAAAGGGTAGGAAAAAAATGTGAAAAGAACATTTGAAATAAAGAGAAATTCTAAAAAGAAAGAGAAATTGTAAAGAAAAAGTGATAGGATGGAACCTTGAGTTTTTGTCTCTTTGACGTGCGTTTTGCCCCCTCACCTTCAACACCTTACTAAAAATTTGGAAAAAGAAAAAAATGGAAAAATCTTTCACTCTGATTCAAACAGTCGCCACTGCAGGAGTTTTCTCTGCTGTTTCCTTTTGGTAAATCCTGTTTCTCATTTCTCTTCCTCGCACTTTCTGTCCCTTTCTTAAGAATTAATTAATTAATTCATCCTTTCTTTTTTTTTTTTTTGGAATTTGTCAGGTATGGTTTCATGTTTGGGAGAGAATCAGCTCGCAAGGAGCTCGGTGAATTAATTGAAGATCTTCGGCGAGGGAATTCCACTGCAACACCTCCTTCACATTCCTAATTGGTGCTTGTTCCCTCAAATTTCAGTATCAATTTCTTGGTTCTTTTTTTTAAATGTATAGCTATATCAATGAAATTTAATGATTTTATTGATTATCTAGAATTTGTTTTGTTCGAGGATTTATATTTAATAAAAACTGCTCTTGTGAAACATAAAATAAAACATCACAGAGTTTAACAGAGGAGAACTTGTGAGTCCGATATTTCACTCACTGTTAGGCTACTTTTGTGTTTGAAATCTGACAACAATTCGTTCCAGTTTCTGAGATAACATGATTAACTGCAATGTGTTGTTGTTATCGATGACACAACCTAGTTTTTGAATTTGGGATCCTGAATTTGGAGGTTCTTAGGTTTAAACTAGTGAGATTGCAAGTTTGATATTGTGAAATGGAGTATTGTCACCCTTGTAGTGTATCCCAATCATTTGCTCCCCTACACCACCCCAAATGAGGAAAATAAGGGAAAAGAACAAAGAATTTGTCAGTACTGGCAGATTATTGAATCATAATTTAGTGGAGTGATCTGTTTTTTTTTGGATGAGTGGTATTTCATTTAGAAAAGAAAAAAGAAAAACTAGAGATGAAACTCTAACATGCTAAAGTGCCAATTGAACAACCACCCTAGGCTACTAGCTTACAAACATCTCCCAGCTTTCAAACAGCCTGAATGAAAGTATCTGAAACAGTAGTATTGGGATTACTGAATTTAGCATTAGTAAATTATAGAAACGTTAATGAAATAGGGAATAGGTGGGAAGACTTTAAAATGATGAACAAGAGCTATTTCCATAAACAACTCCAGGCTCCCTCACTTAGCTGAAAACTCGTCAACAAAGAATTATCAAATTAATCTGCTGAGAGAAACTATTGAGGCACCTGAATATTGCTGCTAATAATTCATCAATTCCCTGCAAACTATTCCAGCTTTGACATTTAATCCTTGTGCTTTTGAATATCAAGCTATGAGTAAGTATAAGATGAATGCTTTTAGGTGCGAGGTATCTACCTTGCTGAAGACCATATGCAATCTTATGGAATTCAAGTTTTATCTAACTAATTTGAGTCCTCGACTTTCTCTATGTGGATATGGAAAGAGCATTAAATTAACATGGTGTATGAGGATCTAGTAATAAAACTCCCTTTTTAAACCGGTGCTATGCTCTCTCCTATCCTGCATAGGTTTCAGCTCCTACCAAAATATCTTGGAAGCTTAAAATTACATTTTATTTTGTCCATAAGTTTCTTGTTGAAGAAAATTAGTATTTGCTTGTGATTGCTTCCTGTCAAAATAGTTCCACATTTGTTGAACAGAGTCTGGTAGTAAATTCTTTTCATCCTCTGAAGTGGTATAAATATTGATGCACCTCTGAATTATGGGGTTTTTTTAATCCACATGTTTGCCTGTTCAGGTGCTTGGGTCAAGTTTTTAGGCATCAAGTGCACAGTCAGGAAATCATTTCAACCTTGTGATGTGGAAATGAACAGAAGTCTTAAAATTGTTTAGGACTTGCTTAAAAAGGTGCTTCTTATGACATCTAATCTGTAATTGTGTATGTTTAATATCTACTTATGCTTGGCTGAGGAAGGATTGAAGGGTGGATGTTGACTTTAATTGAATTTGGAGACCCTTTCTTTTACAAGTGTAATTATTTCCAATCTATTCACATGAATAGTTATTAGTTTCTTCCTTTCAACCTGTTAGGCAAGAGATTAGGATGCTTGGCATCACTCTTTGTTGCAGTCTATTTACCTCCAAATAGGTGAAGTACAGTCCTAATTCTTCAAACTCATTTTGGAGTGAGACCAATTGGCAAGTCAGCCTCACTTCTCCTTTGGGCATTTAGTATATAAAATTTGAATAAGTAGTTATATATGTGTGAGTGTGTGTGTGTGTATTCTTTATAAATTGTTAAACCTGCATTATGTCATGGTTTACCATGTTATAGATTGTATGTCTTAATCTGCCACCCACTGGTATAGGCAGGGTTTTAATAGTAGATAGGCAATGTATCGGCTTATGTATTACAGAAAATTGGCAAGATGTTATGATTTTCCACCTGATGGTGATTTCAAATTTTCATGAGAACTGACCCAAAACAGTTGATTGATTAGGCTATTATGTAGCATGAGATGAAATTGTTATGGGCATTCTTGATATGTTATGGAAATAGAAAAAGAAGAGGAAAGAGAGACGACCTCATGTTAGGGATAAAGATAGAAATCTCTTTTTCTATCTTTTTTTTTTTTTGTCATTCATTTTTAATTTTGCTTCTCCTCTCAAAACCCTTTACTCTTCTTTGGGTTTCCATTAAAACCATAATAGAAACAAAGTTGTTAAATTCAATTGCAAGAATCAACTAAGAAAAATATATTGATTAATTTATATTTTATAAATTAATAAGTACTAATAGAATCATAGTTGTTAAAGGTGCACCTGAGTGCCGGGTGCATCGGGCACACATTCCTGCACCTCCGAAGGTCAAAGTTGGGCGATGTTACTCAGGCGCTTGCCTTTTGGCCTAAGGTGTGCCTTAATGGAGGTGCAAGGCACGGAAAAGGCGTGCCCTCCAAAACTACTTCTCTGGTGAGCTTTTTCAATTGTAAGGACCATCATCACTTGACTTGGCATCTCTCAATCTATCTGAATCCGGCATCGATGAGCTGGAAAGTTGCCGGAATGGCCATATCTGTTGCCAAGAAGTTGCCAGAATCTTGCTGGAACACTGTCATTTAGGTCACTGGAAGCTGATATTTCCATTTCCAGTGTGCATGCGTCTTAAATCTCCCTCCTTCATTTCTTGTATGAATTTGCCATAAACTACCGCTGCTGTATTGTTTTGTTTCTGCTCTGTTATTTTTCCTCTTAGCTTTGTCTATGGTACGGGGGTGGGGTTAGTTTGGATTGTGGTATATGCATACTGTGCTTAGATATATGTTATATTTTTCTGTGTTCAGATAATCTATAAGACATTTGCAGAGCAACAAAGTTTTAAAAAATAATGTCTTGGAAGTTCTTATCAACTAGTTGTTGCATTGATCAGTGAATCTTTTTTTTTTTTTTTTTTTGTTAGACAATGGCATGTAGTGATCCTATTGGTGCAAATTTTTGCTCTAAAACCATGCACATATATTTCTTGGAATTGAATTTAAACTCAAAACTCAGAAGTAACTAAAATATCAAGCTGTTTCTTTTTATTATTATTATTATTATTCAGTTTAATTATATTTTATAAAACACATTAAATTTTTTCTTAGTGCTTAATTTGTTTGCTTGAGATTATGCAATGGAAAATAGACTAATTTCTTTGATAATGTTTTCTTATAAAGGTTGAGTATTAATTTCGTAAATGTGTTACACATTTAAATGATATTGAAATTTTTTAAAAAATTATTTTTTTGTGCCTCATGTCGATCAAGCTCGCATCTTGCGCTTGGGCTCTGATACCCTTAGGTACCGTGGTGTGCCTTTAACAACTATGAATCCTACATAAAATTTCTAATATTAAAAGATTAAGTTAATATTCTTAAATAAAAATAATATATTCTTAAATAAAAATGATATAGAAATATGTGCAACATGCAGTTTATTTGTCTTAATGCACATGCATAGTTTTTTTTCTTTTTTATTCTTTTTAAATTTTGAAGCACCAAAAGGTTTCAGATTTGATTTCAATCATGGCCAAATTAATAATAAAAAGAACCTATGAGCGTGAGACTAGGATGACTTTGTAGCTAATTTTTAGTGTTTAGTTGATTGACCCTCACTCACTAATATAATTTTTTGCATTTCCCACATTTACTAACTAGATATCCATTATTGGTCCAAAAAATGGTTGATGCTACCATAACATTTTTCCTTATACTCCTATCCTCTATCTTCTTCTGCATCTCTGTTTCAAATTGTGCACACGTAGAAGAAGCTTCAACTCCTATGGAAATGGCAATAATTTGTCAGCATTGTGCCATAGCAAAAGCTATCCAACAATGTGTGTCCAATACCTCTTTATGTTTCCAAACTCTGCGAAAAATCCCATTAAGCCAGCCGATGCTTCATTATTAATGGTCTTGTATGGGGCACAATAATTTATATATCTCCAAAACAGGTACCAATCTCAAGCCTATAATTCAAGCTATTGTCAAATTGTGAAAAACAGAGAGAAAATTAGTGTTTAGACTTTTTCTTTGTTTAACATTTTATTTTTCTATTTTTAGATATTCTTAAGTTTTTTTATCTCATTTTTCTTTGATTTTATGAAACCACATGAAAATTTTCAATAATTTAAATGATAGAAAGTAGAGAATTCGAATTAATTGAATCTTGGTGTTAAAGGGATCTATTTATTTTATAGGACCAAATTCATTGAATGACACTTTTCTAAAAAATAATTTTTTCAAATCACATATTCATGTGTGCATTCAATTAATATTTATGTGAATAGATATTTTGTATTATTTTAATGTATAGAATTTTGAAATTAAGACGGTACTTCTTTAATCATTTTTTATTTTTATGAAAGTTTTGAGGTTTAAACTTATTTTTTAATTCTAGCAAGGAAAATGAAATTTTAAGTTTTTGCAATAATATTTTTAATGGTTAAGAACATATTATTAATTGTGATTATCACAGTGAGAATAATATATTTATAATTTATTTTATTTAATTAACTTTTTTTAATTATAGTATGCAAAATGATGAAAATATTTAGTATACGTTTTTATGTTTAGATAGTTATATAGTCTTATATTAGTTGGGTAAAACATATATTGTTGATCTTTTTCTTCCTTTTGTTTAATTTGTAATTATTTTTTCAATATAAAGCTACAAAATTCAATATTCTCACAATATAGAAATTTGGTGAAACAACTTATACATGTATTTATAAAAGAAGAAATAAAAAACTGAAAAACTAACTCTTACTGCGTGTATATGAAATAATTATCAGTTACTTTAATTTCTTAACATTAAAAGAGTATTTGATTAAATATTATAAACAATAATTTTAAATGAGAGTCATACGATTTGATTAATGTCTAGGTAACCTATTATGGGTATTAATCTATTTTGAATATATATATATATATATATATATATATATATATATAAAATTAATGCACAAAGGTGCAGTATTCAGTTAGTTTTATTCCTGTTTTCAACCATCTGAGGGTATGGCAAAACATGACCAAAGTATGTGTATATTTATGATACATATATATTTTTTTACTCAAGTTGTTTGCCCTCCTTGGTCTATGATACACTGAGCTATGCATCATTTGACGTTAACATGTGCATATGTTTACATAAAAGCAGCTTCCTTAGTTCTTTTGATATTCTTGTCCTTGATGAAGCCAACATAAAGATTTGTTCCTTGAGTGTCACAATCTGGTAATCTTTTGTTTTGGCCGTGTTCTGACATGCTTTTTACAAACTCCACAAAGTGTCGCCAATTATCCCCTTCGAACAGCTTCTTATTCATTCTTAGATATGTAAATGCTGTCAATCCATTGCTGCATTCTGATCTACTTGTTGCCAAAACTTGTGTGTATGCACCTGCATCATACCTCTGCAAGGCATTCTCTCCAGCCAGTTCAATGCCAGCAGTCCATGTGACCATCTTCACTTGCCGCACTAATCCTTCTGGTGAGCAATTTGCATTTTCAGGTTGTTCTCTATCTCGCATTTCCATGCATGTAAAATTGAATACAACTCCATGCTTGCTAAACATTTTTGCTATTGGTAGGTATCCATCATGGTGTCTGGTATTGTAGTATCCTGCAGTGAGTTCAGCTGCATGGGATCTTGTTCTGTAATGCCAATGAATTCCAGCTACTTTTCCAGATAGTTTTGCTCCTGTTCCCTGAAATATTCCTTCTGCAGCTGATAGGATTCTGTCACCATGGTCCAGTAGCTTGCCTGAGTACCATTTTAAGAAAAACTGTCCATATTCAGTATTCCATGTTCCATCTCTTCCGAAAAACCCAGTTTCTTCAGGAAATTGATTATACTGGCCAGCATCATGGGGCCCACCTTGTCCCCAGTCCTTTCCAATGGCTTCAGCTGATGCTTCCAGTGAAGCTTTCATGTACTGTTCAACGTTTAACTTTTTTTAGGAATTAATCCTTTGAACACTTAATGAATTAGAAACACTTTGCTTTTTCTTTTTTCTTTTTTTTTTTAAAAATTAGTTTGATTTTGCATTGCTGCTAGCTAAGATACATTAATCATGAGAACAAGTGATGGACGATGGAATCTGTGGATCGTTCAGATTGGTAGCCTACTGCTACAACATTTCAGGGTTCAAGTTGCAAAATTTACCTTGTCATAGCATTGGAATTCTCCAATCCCAGGAAACCTCCATGTCCCATTACGTTCTGGATAAGCTGGGTATCTCAGTTCTCCACAAGGACCCATGCCTACTTGAATTTCCTGCGATAATAATCAAATCAGTTTCTTAAGCTCCGAGAAATAAAATCTCTGATGACATGTTAGGAAGCCAGATTTTGAGCTTGTGTTTTGGGGGCTTTCAAACATCTTTAAGTTTTATTCAACTTAACTGTTGCTCTTTGTTGAATATGAGAGGAGGATGCATTATCCTACCAATCTGCAGATTGTTTTTTATCATACTGAGAAAGAGCAAGAGAGATTGCTTTCAAACATCTCTTTTGGTTATTCAACTTAACTGTTGCTCTGTCTTTTTTCTCCTTTGTAGTCTTGGTTCTTCCCTCTTTTGTAGTCTTGGTCTTTTTTCTCCTTTCTCAGTATGATACAAAACAATCTGCAGTCCTGATACACATGATGTGTAGGGTTGTCCAATGATAGGTGGGTTCTACATGGTAGGATCAATGGAAGTTGGAGCAGAGTTTAAATATAGATGATTTCATATGATGATAGACAGAAACCATTTAATTCAAGGTCCTAAACTTTCCCTTTTTTCCCTCATTAATTCTTTCAGCATGCTGGTTTTCTTCTCTTCAAGAGAGGAGCAAAGCATTTCATTTTCTTTCATATTTCTGAATTAGAAACTTAGGATATAGATTTGTAATGACCTACAAATTCTTTCTGTTTATCTTCTTATTATTCTTTGGTGTATTTATATTCTCATAAGCTTCAAACCATATTAGTTGTGATTTGTCAGTTGGACTACCATGAGTTGGCAAGGATTTTTAATTTGGAATGCAAATATTTTTTTTTCCTGTTAGATGAATTCTTTGGCCTAATTGATAGATGTGTTTCATGTGTATATGAAAAATCGTCTACATTTAATTATTTTTCCTCTTTTTATTTTCTGCTTGAATTTATGTTTTTTTGTTTTTAATTAACTGTGATCATGTTTTGCAAACTGTCAGAATGTGATTTGAAATTTTATACATTCAATATAGCAGTATCTTCTTATGTCTCTGTTGATGGCACCAAAATATTCGTAGATTAAAAAATACTACCTTCTGTTTATTCAAATGAGATTTTTTTTAAAATTTCTGTAGATTATAGACCTGGCTTTATCTATTATTTTGTTTCTTTTGGTTAAATATTTTGGTGACAGTTAACTCTGCCTAATTTTTGTGATTCCTATTTTCAACCTGAAGTAACATTAGAAGGCTTGAGGAATAGAAACTTACAGCAATAACTTCGCCTAGGTAATCTCTGAATCTGTTTCGGAAGCTCCTCATGTAATCGGCATAGACTTGTATGGGTGTTCTTCCTCTTAGCACTGGTAATGCATCACAACCCAAGGAGATATACTCAGGATTCCTCCTGCCTGATCTATCAGTGTAGACAAGATCAGGGTTTTTACTGATCTCTTCAAGCACCCATGGTGGAAGGGGAATGCTAAAAGTTTTGAAGATAAAAAATGGATTAGTTACTGTTTGACTATTTTTAAGATCTGTGGGAGGAGTGGTTATATTGTAGTAAATTAGCCAGTAGTTGCAACATTGAAAGAAAACAAGTTTTATCTAACCGAAAACATGACAGTAGTCACAGCATGGAAATAAAATAAGCCTTTGTCTAACTGAAAAACACAATGAATTTGAGAAAGTGAAATGGAAAACTAAAAAAGGTTTATAGCTTGGCTCAAATAGTTTGCAAAATGTTCCTAAATTATCTGGGTGAAGAATTCTGTCCTTAATTGTGAAAGATTAGGATATTGAAATTTGAACTCTTGCATGTTTATGACTGTCAATTGAATCCATTACTATACTGTATATAGTAGATCCTATCTTACCTGCATGAATCTCCAACATTTCCTCCACATTGATGGAAGGACATGACAACTTGAAGCTTCAGGCCATGTTTTTGCACCATCTGCACAAGCTCAGCATACCCTTCCCAGTTGTACTTAAGAGGTCCATCCTTCTCAACCAATCCCCACCAAGCATCAACCATCACTCCTTCCACTCCAGCGCTCTTCAAGGCCATCAGGCTAGCATTCATTGCTCGTGGCTTCTTCAAATTTGCTCCAAATGAGATTGTGTCAAGTGGCAACATCACAAACATAGGAACCCTAGAGTCATTGCTAGTATGAGGACCTGATATTGCATGCAGTTTCTCCCTCTTGACACTCTTCCTGCTTTCGATCATGAAGAAGTTATCATGTGATAGCAGTGCTTCTTGCATTGAATTCTTTGATTGAAGATGACATGATGGCTTGATTTGTGCAAAATAAATTGTGCCAGAGAAATCATCTGGTGTTTTTCTGCTTTTGGTGTTCTTCAGATTGATAAAAGAATTTGATGAACGTAGTGTTAAAGTCATATTTGTGTTTGGTGTTTTGAAAACTGACCAGGGAGAGAAGATTTAATAATGGATGAAGGTCAGATGTGTTCATTTATAAAAGAAAAGTTTGTTTCAGGGTTTAAAGGAGACAGTATTGGTGGGCTCTTGTTTAAAAGAGAAAAAGTGCAAAAAAATCAAAATTAGTCAGCTTACCTTTTCAGTCTTTTTCACCATACGCGGTAATACCTTTTCCATATATAATCAAGCTGAAAAATAAAATGTTTCAATATTTAGTGGTCCTTCATTGAATTGATAAATTGTGCCTTTAATTCTAGGATGTTGACTAAAGGATATATTTGACATCTTCCAGTTCTAAACTTGTTTGTTCCATCCCTTTAGTTGCTGAGGTAAACATTAATATTTTGTACAGGTGTGCTTCCCTATAGAATATTGAAATATCTAGAATAATGCTGAGTATTTTTATATTAGGAAACTTCTGGTATGTTTGCACCAATCCTTTGGGGTTTTGATTACCTTTCGCCACTGAGCAATGCAGCTGTCTTAAGCAGATATAACTCAGGAAAATTGTCCAAAACATGTAAATTTGTTTGTCATGAATTAGTTCTTGTTTCTTTTATCCAACATATATCTTCTCAATTTTGGTTGATGCATATATACTCCACTTAAGTTTAAATTTGTTTGGGACATTAGACTTGCTACTGAAGACTGATTCTTTACATGAGCAGTACTATTATTGCTATAGTCATTATTTTTGTTCAGTTGACTAATAAAATACTAATATTGTTGATGTTTTGTTTTCTTTAATTAGGTAACTTGCAAACTTAAATCTTGGTATGCTAACTAATATGTGGTTGTTTGACTGCATCCTGGCAAAGGGCACAAACCTTTCAAAGACAGCTTCTGTTTGTTTTTATATTTTCTCCTATTTATGTGGCTTGTAACTTAGGAAGAAATATTCAAAATTTTCTTGGTTCTGCTTGGGTCTGGATAAGAAGACTGTTTATCTTGTTTGCTTGTTTGTTTTTAATTTTTTATTTTTGGGGAATTCATGTGGCTCCAATCAGGTCTCTGCTCTCATTATTCTTGGAGTTTTTCTTTTGGCCGCTGTCAACAACTATCTAATTCTAGTTGATCCATTGATTTACTGTGTAGTTTTTGCTTGCTGGGCTCCATTAGAATTGCGAATTTGACCAATCCCATCGAATCTTTGTAGATAAGATCAAAAGTTGTATAAGATCTTGCATAATCTTCATGTTCTGACTTGGGTGTTGAAAATAGATGCCCTTAGAAGCAACATAAATAGAGAATATCCTGGGGGTAAATCTGCCTGATCCATGTGAGATGCACAACTGTTTTTGCCTCGCTGCATAACTTTCAACTGACACTTGTAACTAGTGCAACTATGCCTGGGATGTATGTACATCATATGCTTAGAATAGGATGTAATAAATTTTGTATAGTTGTTCTTCACTTTAGTTCAAATTTTAGATATGAAATCCAAGATGTAGTTGTTTCACTATCGTCACTTCTGATGGACATTTTAAATGTGTAATTACTATTACATAAAATATATATTTCACAAAATAATTCAAACTTCACTCTATTTCATGAATGAAATGAATGTAATTGTCTTTTCCATGGATGGTGGAAGGTTGGTGCTAACTTTAACAGGTTCTTTTCATGGTGATTGCACTATTTGTTTATATGTTTTTTAGTAGTAATTATAGATATTCTCTTTATATTCTGGTGAGTAGATCTTAAATTTTGATCGTTCCAAGAAAACATGGCAAGTTCTAGGAAAAAATATGTTTATTGAAATCACATGCGAAAGCATAATGGATTATTCTTATATCTCCTTTTCCATTCTCTCTTTGCCTCTCCCCCTTTCTATGCTCTACATTTGATGATACACACAGAAAAACGTTTGCACTAAATTGGTTTACATTAATAGTGTATTTTTGTATGTGAAGAATAGCTGCAACTCGATACATTTTTCATATCCTTACTTATTTAGACTTTAATTGGAAAAAATGGGGTGGTATTGAACTGCATTGCCGTGTTTAGAGGAAGTTTAGAAGTTTGATTGAGAGTTTTGCAAGTGGGTGGTAGGAAAGATAATTAGGAATCTTCCTCCCCCTTTTTTTTTTCTACATCGGAAAATCATTTTCCATTCATTGACATGGATAGTTTGGTGTTTACCTGATGAGGTCTATTAAGCATAGTTGTCATCTGCCCTAGTTGTTAACCTACCGTCACAATTCATTTTTGTGAAGGTGAGAGCTTATCTCTTCAAAAGTCTCTCTTTCACACACACACGCACACACAAAAACATGAGTGCAAAGCTTATGTGTCTAATTTATGCGCACAACATTGTTGAGCGGACTGACCCAAGCAAAAGGAAAAAGAAATGGAAAGGTGGAAGGAAAAAATGGTGGAAAAGAAATACGGTATACTGAGAAAAAAAATGTCTGTTGGCCACTGAGAAAGCAATACAGTATACTGATGTTTGTAATCTTGTAAATCATCCAAGGCTACATAGTGCAGCTACCATGAGGAGCATACTTCATGAGTATGTCCTACACGATTGACCTGATATAATTGATACTTTGAATTGTTTTCTCTGCACAGAAATGAAATGTTGTTGATGAATGTTGCTTGTAGAAACTCAACATCTCTTTTCTAGCTCCAGGGTAAATGGAGAATGCTCTTTAGGTAATGTCCACAATAAAAAGAAATCTTACCTTTTCTTTATATGTAGTCTAGTTAATCTGACTAAGATAAAATTATTGGATCGATTCCGTTGGTTGATATCAGTCACTCACTCTCTCTCAATCAACGGAGAATTTAATTTGATAGGGGTATGAAGGATCAAACTTTTCTTGGTAGATATTTCTCTACACTCCCACATGAAGAATCCGGTTTCATTGTCATTAACAAATTTATCTTATTATGCATTCTACTGAAAGGAAATTCCTCATTTGTAAACTGTTCTACATTTGTTTATTCGAAGCGGCTGTTGTCTTCTTGCATGACAATTGGCGCCAAGGTCCCCCACAAAGCGTTCCATGTTTTTTTTTTTTTTTTTTCCAACGGAACAAAGCCTTCCATTTCACATGTTCTTTTTTCCTGGGTTTGTGGTTCTCCATTGCTTGGATGTATTCCCATGTCAAATCCAGACGCCATCACATCATTCTCATAGCCTACGCTTCTAGTGGTCCTTTCCCAGCTTGTAGATAAAGAAATTCACCTTTTAATTATGATGCCTATTTGCTTTTCCTATAATGTTTTAATTTTGGTTAGGCGAGTGTGCGAGTATGGCAGATACCAGGATGTGGCCCAAATTAAACTTTTAAAGCAAACGTGTACTTATGTTTTGTTTAATGATGTTATAATTGATTGTGATGCAGTCAATTAATTTTTAGCTTAACACAACGGAATTCTTGTTTAAGTAGATTCCACTTCCATCAAGCGTGGTTTTGATTTGTAGCTTAAGACTCTTGCTTGTACAAATTGTATCACGTGTTGGAAAAGGAGCTTTTAGTCCTCTGATAACAATGATTTACGTTTTACAATCGATTTTTTTTAAAAAAATTCAAATCTTTCAAATTTAAAAAAAAAAAAAAAGTTGATTTGAATAATCTCATGTCATTATTTTTCTGCAAGAATTCTGGTTTACTTTTATTTGGATTACTATTGAAAATTTTAAATTATAAGGAAAACTATAATACCATATATATTTTTATATTATAATTGTCAAATTTATGTATTGCGTGTATTTTGATCTGAAATTTTGTACAATAATTTTCATATGAAATTTATATTATATTAGAATTTTATATTTTAATGATTATGAAATAATTTTTTTCCTACTTAAAAAAGTAATATTTTTGATATAAAATTTATATTACATTAGTTGTATTAATTTGAATTAATTTTTAATTGGATTAAATTTTTTTTAAGATGATATTATTATTTTAGAAAATTAATAGCATAAAATAATTGCTTGATACATAGTGCAAAATTATGTTATACAATTTTTAAACTAAGAATTTATATATATCATAAGTAATATAATTTTAAAGTATTTAAGTGATAATTTAATTAATGTGTATAATTCTTAATCATTTTAAATAATTTTTAATAAAATTATTTAAAATAATAATAGAAATTATCATAAGTAATAAATAAATCATATAGTTTAAAGTTTTACATAATGACATTATAATATAATATTATATATGTTGGTAATATAATAATATTATAATAAATAATGTATACCTTTGTAGCATTAATTTTGAGTTCTACCAAATTGGCAAAGAGAGAACATATTTATAATTTTTCTAATCAACTCAACAATAAGAGAGTTATTCTTAAAAAAAGAAAAGAATATTCAAGTATCTATATTTGTTGGCGGGCAATCTTGTTTGCTCTTTATAAGTGCTAAGTATATATGACAAATGAATCAAATTGAACATATTTGATTTGAATCAATTTTGAATTGAGTTATTTTGAATTGAATTATTTTCGACTTATATCTTTTTTTGAGCATATTCAAATTAAGTCACTTTTGTATTGCAGGCTAATTAGATTAGTTTAGATTAAAGTACAAAAAGAACTTAAGAAATGTGTGTAAAAATATATAATAAAATGTTGGAAAAATATAATATATGTTAGGGCTAAGGCAGTATAAATTTCTCCCACTTGTCCATGCCAAACCCGACTTGGGTCAAAAATTAAAATTTGTGTCTGTTAATACTAATTTTTGAGACGTAGTTGATACTAAAAAAATAAAAAAGTATAAGGGTGTTTGTATTCATATTCATAATAAGCCTCAATACTCAAGATCAGTCATAATATTATAGTTCTTAATATTTAATAATGAACTATTTTACTAAGAGATATATGTTGTAAGTTTAACACATATAAATATAGTCTAATACTCGTAATAACCTTCTTTATAGTCAGATATTTAAAAGAGAGGTCTACTTATTCTTCACAACAAAACCACAAAAACATAATATAACAGCAAAATTTTAGGATTGTATGTATCATATACATCAGACTTTATTCAAAGTCAATAAAGAATTTAAGGATTGTATGCATCATAATATAACTGCAAAATTTCAGGAAAACAACGCTTAGACGCACTCAAATCAACTATAAATAATTTAGAAAAATAGGTTAATCTTTCAATTTAATGAATGATATTATACAATACAAAATTCATAAAAAATATAATTTCATAGATGCTATTGCCTATATGAGAATTCAAAGTTTCAATAAAATTCAACATTATTCAACCACATTAGAGGAATAGTCCATAAGACCACTATCTCTAGCTTCTAGAGTAAATCTATATTTTCAATCATTTATTTCGTCATTTAAATTTTTTTTAGTTCAAATCAATCATTTAATTCCATAAAAAGGTAAGCTTATGCCTCAATGAGTGTATATATATATATATATATAACAAACAACCACAAAGTACTCAACTCATATAAATAAATATGAAAAAGTAATGTAGCAAAATTATTTAACTTAGACGTTCAATTATAAGCACAAAACTCCAACTAACCAAACATATTAAAAGACTCCACAACGCCCATATCACAAACATGTTTCTTGAAAATTATGGGCTTGAGTCCTTTGGTTAGAGAATTATCTAACATCAAATCAGTACTAACGTATTGAATCTCATTTCTTTATTAAGTCTATTTCTATAAGATATTTAATCTCCATATGCTTAGAATCACTCGAACTTTTATTGTTCTTAGAGAATAATACAACAACATTAATATCATAATAGATTCGAAGTGGCCTAGCAATATAATCAACCACAAGCAAACCATAAATAAAATTCTTTAACCATATAGCTTGTGTACTAGCCCCATAACATGCAACAAACTCAACTTACATAGTAGAAAAAGCTGCAAGCATTTGTTTAACACTCTTCCGTGCAACAACACCACCAACAAGCATAAAAATATAACCTGAAGTGAATTTCATATCATCTTGACAACCTGAAAAATTAGAGTATGAATACCTATGTAACATCCCTATCCACATTCATTGCCATTATCACATGAACATATGCATTAGATAAATAATCATTTAGACATGTGAATTGTAAAAGCATGACAATGACACTTACACCGTTATATTTGGGACACTTGAACATATATGTAGTGTTTGTATAGTAGCATGACAAATTATTTTATGTTGTGTGCATGTTATAGTATCATAAATAATGGTGTTTTAGAGCTTAATTAAAAGTATAAGGAGCAATTAGGGATTAGGAGATGGATGAAACTGCTTAATGAGTGAAGAAGAGGGACTAAAAGCAAAACTTTTAACTTTTAACGAATAGGGAAACCAACCCCAATCTTTTGACTTATTTAAGATAAGAATATAGACCATTAGGGTCAAATTTTGAGGAAAAACTGTGAGTTATAGCAGAAACAAAGAGAGAGCTAAGGAATAAAGAAAGAAAGGAAGAAGAAGAAGAAGAAGAAGAAGAAGAAGAAGAAGAAGAAGAAGAAGAGAGGGAGAAAAGTGAGCTGCCTAAGGTTTTCCAATTTTGGGATAATAGGTAAGTAAATTTATCTTCTTCTCAATTGGAATTAACCTCTCATGACATGTTAATCATGCATGGTTAGTGAGAATTATGGAGTAACTGAGGTAGATTTCTTGGATGGAAGTTGTACTCCAAGAGAATAAGAGTTGATTATGTTGGATTTTACTGTTAGAGCAGAATTTTGCACCCATAATTTTGTAACCCTAGAAGAGGAAATAGGGAAAGTGCAAAATACAAAAGTTGTAGCTTTATGTCTCATATAAATGTTTATGAAATAGTTTGCTTGATTTTGTGTATGTGAGGAGATATGACTCCTTCAGTCGGACTAGGTCAAATCCGAACCGAGATGATCACAGTCTTTTGTTTTCTTATATTTTGATAGCTTTATGTTTTGATTTTGGCAAAGTATAAAACATGAAATTTGTAGGATTATGTCCTTTCTAAACACCTGTAAACTAATTTTGATTGATTTACTGTGTGGAAAGAGTAATGGCTCATTGATTGAGACTGACTCTGTACCGAAGTGAAACCTCACATTTCTTTTAAAACTGTTTTCCAAGAATTTGATAGCCATAAATTCAAAATTTGATGATTGTCCAAACTTAAAAGTTGTACATTTATGTATGATGTACATACCTGTTAAATAGGTTTGCCAAATTCGACATGGTTGTTGAGATGTTGTCCCTTCATCATGACTAGTTGTCAACATGTTACAAACCTGCTCACCCTGAGATTGGTCTTTTGTTTTGGTGACCTTATAGATTGAATTAGACAAAGAGTAAAACATGAAAATGTTCCTTTATATGTTTTGTAACTGATAATAGATTATTATTGCAATTAGATTTGTACAGTTTGAGATACACCCAAGAGAGTAAGACCTACTCAGACTGAGAGGACACTATAATAGGGAAACATTTAAAAATTCACCACATTTTGTGTGTGTCTGATATTGACCTAAAATTTGAATATGTTGTGTGTTTATATGTCTAGCTTGTTTGGAAAAAAAATCAAGTCATTTGGATGAGTATATCTAGAGTTATTACGGTGAGAGTGTAGTAAGCTCAGGCTGCCCTATTAGGAATATATGCATAAACATAGGTCCACTTGTATGGATCATGCACCATTCATTCATAATCATTTTGACATACTTGTAACCATGTATGTATCAAATTCTAGGGTCTCAAAACTTTGAGGAAGCCATAGAGAGGGAATCAAACCTACTGTAAAGGTCGGTAACATCGAAAGGTGAGTAAAAACCATAATTGGATTCAATGGGTGTATGTGATAATTGTATGATATGATTATGTTCTATTATATGTATATATGATTGAATTGTTATATGTTACATGAAAATATAAGTCAAGTGAGAATGATTGAATTGTTACATGTTACATGAAAATATAAGTCAAGTGAGAATGATTGAATTGTTACATGTTACATGGGAATAATATGATTATGTTCT
>CATIWR010132385.1:0-18482 GCA_949677035.1 Omphalea diandra | reverse complement strand
TAGATCGAGCAATATATGATCCATTTATATAATTATATCAAATCGAGTTCTAAATATAAAATTCAATTCGAGTTGGATTTGAATGATTTTTTATTCTTCTTGTCTAATCAAGTACAAATTTTTCAAAACTTGACATGCCTCTATAAACTTATAGTTAAAATTATATTTGGCAATTGAGTAATTATGCTTAAATAGATTACTCAATGGTATTTAAGAAATTGACCAAAAATTTATTTATTTATTATTTATTTTCATGAAAGAATAAAAAATTTCCATTATCTAAAAAAATTAAAAACGCTCATCAATCAACAAATGAAGACGCTTTTATCTTTATTGTAGAAAAATAAATATCCAAGCACTCACATTGAATATTTTCTTTCTAACTGAATGAAATTAGTTTGTACAACATTAAGGCACAAGTCTTTTTTATATTTGTTTTAAATTTCCTTTTCATTAATTAAGTTGGAGAACAATATAAAACTGTTTTAATCTAATAAAATTTAAATATTCAAAAGATAACTTTACAAATACTATTTATATGATACAATAAAAAATTTTGCTACATTTTTTGGTATTGGTATCGGTAATACTGCGAATAGTGGTATCGGTTTTGCCGGTTTTCAACCTCCGCAATATCGGTATCAGTATTATAGTTTGCCGGTTTCGGTATTAGGCGGTATCGGTATACCGCGAATACGATTACACCCCTAGAAATAAACTGTGGCAAGAACATTTGCGCCTATAACGGTATGGAGCATAGATGTAACCCTATAATGCAAGACCTAAGTATCATATCCATGTCTATTCCATAGTCTTGGCGAATTACTGCTGACATCTTAGGTTAACTTTGTGTGACGTGGTCAAGCCTAGCCCGACAACTTGTTTTGCCAAAGAGTCCATATGGTATAAAGTCTTGCTCAACGTCGGCGTGTGATTGAACGATACTAGGGCCTACGACTACCTCCAGCCGACAATTTAGAAATACGGTCGAGCCCAAGCCCACGTTAAACTTAGCCAGTAATTCACATAGGTCCAATCACTTCGATTGCCCAACAGATATGTAACGGACAAAACAGGGACATTTCACAAGTAGTCGCACAATAAATTGAACTAAAAATTTTTTTTAATTCAACATGGAGTAACCCTCCTCAAATTGGATTAAATATTTTCGTCTATTAATAAAATGAATTATATTGTAAATTATTATCAAATTGACTGTAGGATTCCAAGAAAATGAATTATATTGTAAATTATTATCAAATTGACTGTAGGATTCCATTGGAGCTCTTTTTTTAAAAAAAAAAATTATAATAACTTCTAATAAGTAATTAATTAAATCAAAATCAATTTATCGTACCTAGACTTAGTCTAATGCTAATATACGAGTGGGAGCTTTAGGTCTTAGGCTTGAATCTCCCTCTTCCCACTGTAATTGTAGATAAAAAAAATCAAAATCATTCTCAATAAGTATATAATATGTAGTCTCACATTCGTCGTGAGGTTTGGTTTCCCTCACCTTCGTCGTGAGTTGTTTTTGTTTCTTAGAGTTTTGTTTTCTTAGCGATGGAGAAAGACTCGGCTAGTCCGCAGTTAATAGGCAGGGGAGGATGAGGAGATTGTTTTGGTGCTGATGACGTTGAGGAGAATGAAGAATTTAAAGAGTTTTGTCTTGTCGGTAGGTTCTTAACTAATCGAACTGTGAACGGTGAACTTTAATGCCAGGAAGAGTAAAATGGCGAGCCTGTGGCGTCCTGGAAGAAGTATTCGTATCAAGGAATTGTTTGAAAATCTCTACCTTTTCCAATTTTTTCATGTCATTAATCTTGAGAGCGTTTTTGAGACTGGGCCTTGGTCGTTTGATAACCACGTCTTGGTTCTTCATCATCTCCAGCAAGGGGAAGTTCCATCGATGGTTCCGCTATTTCATGTTTCGATTTGGGTCCAGAATTATGAGGTTCCGGTGGGTTTTATGTTGATATGAATTGGCAAACAATTGGGAAATTTCTTTGGTGAGTTCTTGGACTATGATGCTAAAAACAACTATGGTTTCTAGCGGAATTATATCAGGATCAGGGTTCGTTTTGATGTTTGTGTTCCTCTGAAGAGATGGAAGAAAGTAAAGCTTCCGAATGGTACTGGGAGTGTGGTGTAGTTCAAGCATGAGAGGATTAATAATTTTTGTTTTTATTGTGGTCTTCTTGATCATACAAAAAATTACTGCCTATTATTGTTCACTAGTCCAAAAGAGCCTGAAAAAGGAGTGGGGAGCTTGGTTGAAGGCTCCACTGAGAAGGGGAGCGGGATCTGGTGGTGAGACGTGTTTGAGGGAGGGTGGTGTTGATAGTTTCAAATTTGGAAAGATGGACCGGGAAAATGAAAGTTTGGGGCGTGATTGTGGGGTTTCAAGTTTCAAAAATAATACCAATGGAGACAATGTGGTTAGGATCTCCTACGGCTTCCGTGATTATCCATCGTAACAAGGTTCAAATGACGGATTTTGGGGCTAATAACGGTATGAGTTGTACTTTAGGCCATGCTAGTGAGGATAAGGAAATGGACCTACTGAAAGAAAAGGTGATCGGTCCGGTTCCGTACTGGTTATTTGAAATTAATTGGAATCAAAATCGAAATAAAACATATTTCTCTTAAATTAAACCGATTTTTTATTCGATTCAGTTTGATTATTCGGATATTTTAGATCTTTTTCTTAAAAATTAAATTTATAAAAAATAGAGTTTATATATATATATAAATTTATAAAAAAAAATAAAATTGCTACATATATATGCATATATACATAAGTATTTAAAAATTAAATACATATGTAATTACAAATAACTACATAGATGCATATGTATTTAAAAATTAAAATTACAAAAAAATAGTTTATATATATATATATCAGTTCTAAAAAAATAGTTTAGATCGGTTCAATTTGGTTCGATTCAGTTATCAGACCAGATAAAAATTAATAATCAGAATCTAACTCAAAATATTTGTTGTTATTCAGATCAGTTCGGTTATTTTTCAATTATTTTTAATTTTGATCATTTTTCTGCTCGATGAATCTAGAATCCGTACTCACCCCTAGCTGGAAAAGAAACAAGGAAACGGGTTGAGAAGGATGTGGTGCAAGTTGAAAATCATGCTACTGTAAATGTTTCCATGCAATGTGAGGAGGACATCGTTGATGGTGTTGTGCAGCTTGTTGGGGCTCATTCCAGTATTTCTATTATATCGGTCGGGCTCCTCAATGAGCCCCGCGAGGAACAATGATTGGCCTTTGTTGGAACTGTCATGGGTTAGGCAATCCACGTGCAATACTTTCTCTTTGTGAACTGGTTAAATCCAGTAAGCTCGATTTTATTTTTTTAATCGAGACTCTTGTAATTTCTAATAAAGTCGAGGAACTAAAACGAAAGTTGGGTTCTGAGTGTTGTTTCTTTGTTGATAGGGATGGTGGAAGTGGTGGGTTAGCTTTTATCTGGCATAAAGGTAGTAGGTTTTCTCTTTTGAGTTTCTCTAATCATCGTATTGATATGCATTATCATGATGAGGGATGTGTAACTTGGCGCTGTACTGGGTTCTACGGTTTTCGAGAATGGAGCCGTCAACAGGAATCTTAGAATCTTATTTGGTCTCTTTACAATGCTTTTATATTACCTTAGTGTATTTTAAGTGATTTCAATGATCTTTTGAATGTCGACGATAAGCAAGGGGGGCTGATCATCCTAGTTGGTTATATCATGGTTTTAGAGAGGTAGTTAACCATTGCCAATCGATTGATTTGCCTATGGTTGGTCATCCCTTTACATGGGAGCGCAGGAAGGGTACTCCTTTCCTGGTTCAAGAACATTTGGACAGAGCGTTAGTTTCTACCTCTTGGTTTGATTTGTTTCCTGATGCTAAGCTAAAGAACTTAGTTGTTGTTGTCTCCGATCATTCTCCTTTGGAGTTAGTAACTCGAGTTAGACACTTCAAGGCCCTTACATTTCAGTTTCATTTTGAGAATTCCTAGTTAGGGGAGGGGGACTTGGTGTGAGTTGTTGAGGCTAGCTGGGCGACTGATAGTTGGTTGGGTATTATTAATCGAGTGATTTCTTGTTCAAGGTCGATTGCTTCCTGGAGTGTTAGTTTTCGTAGCAATTTTCGGGGAGAATTGCCAAGTGCAAAGAGGAGATTTCACGGTTGCGTAATTCCACATTGCTAAATGATGTCGATAGGTTGGTAGTTAATCGGAGGCTGCTATCTGACTTGCTTTTACAAGAAGAGGCTTTTTGGTAGCAATGTGGTAAAATTTTTTAGTTACAGGGAAGGGATTCAAATCCAAGATTCTTTCACTCTATGGCTTCATTTAGGCAAAGCAAGAATAAAATTAATAGACCATTAGGTGGAGGAGCAGAACGATCTTTGTGTTTTGGCTAAATTTTATTTTAGTAATTTATTTGTTGTTGATGGTGATGCGGGTAGTTTGGAGCTTCCTGATGTCTCCTGCGGGATTTCGGCTAAGGGAAATGTTATGTTGCCTGCTCCTTTTGCCATCGAAGAGTTTCGAAGAGCTATTTTTCAGATATTAATTTGGCTTTCTTTCATAGATTTTGGCACTTGATCGGCAATGATATTTTTCGTACTGGTTGTGAGTGGCTTGAAGCCGATCGTTTTCCTGAGGGTCTGAATGATACAGTTATTGTTCTAGTTCCTAAGTGTGACAATCCTGAGTCTATGAAGGATTTGACCCATTTCCTTATGCAACGTGTTGTTCAAAATTCTCTCTAAAGTTCTTGCAAACAGATTGAAGGGGAATCTTCCTCGTATTTTTTTTGATACTCAGTCTGCTTTTGTTCCAAGTAGGTCTATTCAGGATAATATCATTGCTGCTTTTGAGATTATTCATTATTTGAAGAGGAAGACAATAAGGAAAAAGGGGGAGGTGGTTCTAAAAATTAACATTAGTAAGGCTTATGATCGCATCAGGAGTGGACTATCTCTGAGTTATGTTGTTAAAAATAGGGTTCGAAAAGCATTAGGTTGAGTGGATTATATTGTGTGTTACTACTTACTTTATCTTGACTTAGTTAGTTCTATTCTTCCCTATTGTGGTCTTTGCCATGGAGATCCGCTTTCTCCTTATTTAGTTATTCTTTGTGCGAAGGGTCTGTTGGCTACGATTAGGAAGGTGGAAGCTCATGGAGATATTCATGGTTGTAGAATTTATCGTGGTGCTCCAGCTATTTCCCATTTATTATTTGTCAATGACAGTTTTTTCTTTTTTAGAGCTGATGTTAGAGAGGTGATGGTTATGAATTCTATCTTTACGGCGTATGAAAGAGATTCGAGTCAAGCTATAAATTTTACAAGTCTGGAATTTTCTTTAGCACTAATGTTTCTCAAGAGGTAAAGGATAATGTTTGTACTTTGCTTCATGTTTCGAGTCCTTTAGACACCGGCAGATATCTTGGTCTGCCTTCCTTGGTTAGTAGGAAGAAACGTGCTATTTCTTCCCTCCTCCGTGATAGATTATGGCGTAGATTGCAGGGGTGGAAAGGAAAGCTTCTTTCTCAAGTAGGCAAAGAAGTTCTTATTAAGTCTTTGGGCAAGTTATTCCCTCGTTCTGCATGTCCTCGTTTCTCTTACCCTTGTCTTTGTATGATGAGCTTCAAATGATAATGAATTCTTTGTGGTGGGGTTTGAGGGCTGATGGTAGGAAAAAGATTCATTAGTTTAGTTGGGAGAGACTGTGTTGTAGAAAGGATAGAGGTGGTCTGGGTTTTCGTGATCTCCTTAATTTTAACTTGGCACTTTTGGGGAAACAAGGGTGGCTTCTAGTGTCTAAGCCAGATACTTTAGTTTTTAAACTTTTCAAAGCTAAATATTTTCCATGAGGGGATTTTTTATCATCTCAACTAGGTTCTAACCCAAGTTTTATTTGGAAAAGTATTTAGAGTACTAAATGTGTTCTTACCCAAGGTTGTCGATGGAAAGTGGGAGATGGTAATTCTATGTGTGTGGAATGCTGCGTGGTTACCGAAAGACCAAAATTTTCTTGTTATCACCCCTCGTTTGGTTGGTATGGAAGATTTATTTGTTAGTGATCTAGTTATTCCTGGGCATAGGGAGTGGGATGTGGAGTTGATTCAAGAGCTATTTGTGCATGACGATGTTCGATGTATTTTACAGATTCCATTACGTGGTCATGTTGTTAATGATAGGTTGATTTGGCATTTTAAGCAGAATGGTCTTTATTATGTTAAGTCAGGCTACCGGGTTTTGATGTCTGAGGATGTTCAGTTTATCAATTTGGATGGTAGCAGAGTTTGGAGGAAGCTATATAATATGAAGGTGCGACTGAAGATTAAGATGTTCTTATGGAGGTTGTTGTCTAATAGTCTGCCTACCCGTGAGCTTCTTTTCTTGAAGGGGATTAGTGTGATCAATGAGTGTGTTATGTGTGGTTGCTTTGGTGATCATCCTATTCACATTTTTATTGACTGTCAATTTACTGTAAATTGTTGGGCGGCGGCAGGTTTAGTGCTTGAGGGTATTAAGACAGTTTTACAGATTGATTATCTTGGATCCTCTTGCATTATGATAACAATCACTGCTCTCATTTTGCCACTGTTCTCTGGGTAATCTGGAGGGAACGTAACTCAGTGTTATGGAGTCAGAAGACGCCTTCTGCCTCTCCTGTTGTTGCTTCTAGTTTGGATTTTCTGGTCGCTTGGGTTGGGGCTCATGCTAATGTGAGAGCTGCTGCTACTCCGGGAGAAGGTGATAATGTTATTAAGTGGCGGAAACCACCAAGTGGTTATGTAAAGTGTAATGTTGATGTTGCTTGTAATTTGGAGTCTGATACAACTGGTCTTGGTATGGTGTTAAGAGATGAAACTAGTTTTTTTGTCTTGTCGGACCTGTGTGTTTCCTGGTAATTATCCTTCGCATGTAATAGAAGCTTGTGGTTTGAAAGAGGCATCGTCGTGGGTTAAAGAACTATACTTGCAATGAGTAATCTTTGAGCTGGATGCGAAGAGGGTTGTAGATGTTGTGCTTATGCGGCAAGACGATATCTCTGAGTTTGGGGATATTGTGTTAGAGTGTACTCAGTCATTAAATGTATGTCAGAATATGTCTGTTACCTTTGTAAGGAGGCAAGCGAACGGTGTCGCTGATAGTTTGGCTAAGGCTGCCTGTTATTTCGCTAGTCCCAGTTGGTCTTCTGTTCCTGAATTTTTGGTGTCCGTTTTAGCTACTCATATTGCCCCTTAATTAAGTTTGGTTTGTTTTGTTTCAAAAAAAAAAAAAAAAAAAAGATATATACGCTGGGTTTTGCCCTATTATATCACTTAATTTTCAACTTTCTAAAATTATATTAAGACATTAATTTTCAACTTTCTAAAATTATATTAAGACATCCTTATCTTTTTATTTTGTTAAACAATTTAATCCTTCCATTAAAATTTTAGAACCTTTTTCGTTAATCAATTAATAAAAGTCAATAAATTGATCTGATAATTATTAAAATATCTAGACTACCCTCATTTTATGTCTCGTGATTTCTTTCTTGAATCTATAGTTTTACAATCAAACATTTCCTTATGTAATCCACGATTTCCATCTCATTCATTTTTTGCAGTCTACCTTTATCCTCAACCACTGTTCTAAAACCTCCATCAACTTTCCATCGATTATCAAAACCCAACACAATTTCATAAAAACCTCAACAAAGGTACATACCACCATTTAGATACACAAACTTAGCAAAATGACTCAGCTAGCAAGTTTTCCTCTACTCTCATCACTCAAATCCTATATCGATTTGCTTCCAAATTCTTGAAAGGATTGAAACTTTGAGAGTTTGAAGCTTTTCTTCAACAATGATATTCTTCTTCATCACTGGCATAACACAAACCTCACATAATTGATGAAAAAGGTGGATTTGGTTCCTTCAACAATGATCTTCTTCTTCATCTAATTTTACTCTTTATTTTGCATTTCTTTTTTTGCATCTCTTGTTTTCAAGAAGAGGGCAAAGCTGCTTCAACTTTTGGATCTAATGGTTGTCTTGCTGCTCTCATTGAACATGAAGAAGAAAAAATTGAAAAAATGATGGGTGATACAGGGAAATTCTTAAAAAGAAAAATAGACTGAGAAAATGGTGTGCATCCGCATGTACTTGATTTCGATTTTGATTAGTTGATTTCCATCGTTTTTTCTAGGTTTTGGGTTTGTTGGGAATGTTGATTTTATTGGGATTTGTATGGCTAGGATGGGTGGATTTGTGGTAATTTGTTTTTTGGGATTTTGGGTACATAGACAAGAATTTGGTTCTGTTTCAATTTTGATTGTGTTTTGATTCTTTTGAATCAATAATTTGATTTCTTATTTCTTGTTTCCATTCAATAAATTTTCAAAAATGGGTACACAAACGAGGTTGATGGTTGAAGATGGATACAACGGTTGCTTTCAAAGATAGGTACACAGATGACGTTGATAGTTGAAGATTGGTACAACAGCTATTTATAAAAATTGTTTTGAATGGGTTGTTTCTTGAGATTGTATTCTTTTGAAATCAGTTTGATTATTGATTGTGAAAATCATTCTAGATGATTTTTTGGGTTTATGGATTTGTTTCAATTTTTGATTGATTTTGATTATATGAAGAATGGTATTTACGGTTTCTTGATCTTTTAGTGAGAATTTTATATAAAATTGAGGGTTTTATGGATATTTCATAAAAATTTACCAAAAAATTTTACATAAGAATGTAATAGCTAACATAATTAAAACAAAAGGACGTTTTAGTATAATTTTTAAAATGAAAGAACTAAATAATATAATAAGGTAAAACTCAGAAAATCAACGTATTTATCCCATATATATATATTCCGTTTTTTTCATCATGTCTTAATAGAGTCCAAAGGTCTAAAGCAACAGATTTCACAAAAACGACTTAGAAGATAAAAGTACTGGTAGTTTCTTCATTCTCATTGCATTCGAAATACCATTTCTATGGATAAGAATCCCCATTCTAGTCAATATAGGCCAAGTTAAAACTTATATGCCAGGTTGATAGAAATAAATATCTAATAAACAAAACGAAACAAAAAAAAAATGTTACAAGTATCCAAATGATGTTGTTTTGTTTAATAATAATAATAATAATAATCAAGCCATTGCCCAAAGCATCACAAAATTGAATTAAAAATTTTTTTTATTACGAATATGCATGCACTAGACTAAGAAATCATTTAATAAAACTACCATCCCAACACTCATCGAACAAATCATCTCCAATATCTTTAATGGTAACATTTGTTTATTATAATTTCAGCTATATTAATTACTTCTTTTTGAATCAGGAAGGCTACAAATTTAAAATTATTAGGAGTATTCAACACAATATTTTTAATTTTTTTAATATATAAAACCAGAACTTTGAACAACTCAAGAAAGTTTCCTAAATTTAGTAAAGTTTCTAATTCATCGTTTCCTAAAAAAATAACCATTATGTAATTTTTTTCAAAGAAGAATACAATGCAGAAGTAAAGAAACGTTTAATCTTTATCACTATCGAATTAAATTATTCAATTATATGAATTATTCAGTTCTGCAAGTTATTTTGTTATGTGATTTCTTTACGTGTTTAAATAATTATTATTGATATTACATCAATGTTTAACAACAACAACGTGAAAAATAGAATTCTTGTGGTAATAATGTGACAAACAGTAGCTATCACTCATCTTTTCTTTTTCCTTGGATTAATCATGTTTCAAAAAAAAAAAACCAATAAAACTCAAATACAAAAATTTATAAACTTTGATTTATCAATTCTGGAGATGGTTGAGTAAATTCGAAATACATCTGTGTATATAAGAATTAAAAAAAAAATGGCGAGCTAGAGTGTTAAACTATTGTCAGTAAGGAAATTTTTGACATTCAAGTCAGCTCAGGCTACTCTGTGATGTTTTCAATAATATATTTGAAACACTAGATTAATTTAATAAAAGAAGGAAATGAGAAAGTGTAGAGAAAACTACTTTATTTAGGTCCTTTGTAGGCTTTTATACTTAAATTTCTTAGACTCTGTTCTATAGCTGTCTGAAATATCCTCGAGTTAAAAACTTTATTTGGCTTATTGGGTCTAATTGAGCTTTCTTAGATTCTAATACCAGGTAATGATAGGATTAAGATCATGGTGGTTGAAAAAGTTTGCGGCTATTGTTAATTATCATAAAAAAACGTGGAGTCAGACGACCATGTTTGTTTATTTTTGGGTTTCAGTTTCGTGGCCAATTTATGGGTACAAAACTTCATAAAGGTTAAATATGTTGGAAGTGCTAAGAGCGTACAAGGAGCTACCTCGTCATTCCACTAGCAAGCTAATCAAATACATAATCTCTGTTGTCAAATGAGGTTAATCACCTTGTATATTAGTTGTCATGCAAAATGATATACCCAAGTGATGTTTGGTAAGATATAATGGAATGTAATTAAATACAAACTCAATGAATTATTAAAATAAAATTTCTTTTGATTACATTACATTACATCCAATTATATCCTACCAAACATTACGAAATAAAATTAAGAATTAAAGATAGAGATAATTTTGAATTTTTAAGAAATGGCTGGTCTAGCCCTATCAAATTTAGTTCTGGAAATATCATTGCCCGTTTGGGTAATTTAGATAATATATACTGAAATGTAATGATCTTTCTAAAATTAATTTTAAATTTCCAAAGCTATAAAAATGAAATTAAAGTGATTTAACAAAAAATTGATTTCTGTAAAATGAAAATTTAAACATAATACACTTTGCATTCACACATAAATCCACTTGGAAAACGTACACCAAGAGCATGTTTAGTATTTATGTTGTAAAAATTTGATTTTATTTATTAAATAACGATATTTTTTATATTAAAAACATTTTTAAATATTTATGAAAATAATTTAATTACATCACCAATCTGATTTAATAGATATTGATAAAATATTCGAGTATTTTTTTTTAAATTAATTTTTTATTCATAAAATTCATATTAAAATTTATAATTAATAAAAAACAATTTCCAACTTTGCTGCTCGTCCAAAAATCGCCTATTGCCCACAGCAACGCTTATCAAACATATCCAATTGACTTTATCTTACATTCCAAACAGAAATGATACACTCGATGTGTACAATATCGCCCAGATCGATCAGAGTATGCTCATATTTCGTTCAGACCCATGAACCTGTGAATAGGAATCAAAACACTAAACCTATTGCACAAAATTGGACGCACTAGTCATATAAATTTCCCATGCATATAAAACATGCTATAACCTTCAAAGTCTTCACATTCAGAGCATACACTGCAAAAACAAAGAAGGCCAACATTGAGACCATCGATCTCATTGCAGAACACACGGACCACCCCTTCACATTATCAGTTCTTCATGCTAAAAGTTGACATATTTCATTTTTTTGAAGTGAGCAAATAATTAAAGAGTATAAAAATAATTTTATCTTAAAAAAATAAATATCTTCAAAAAGAAACCCACTTCTCAGACATTATAATGGGGCAAACGGCTCAGGCAGTGCCTCAGATCCATTGTCAAAGATTGGTCCTTGATCAGATTTATCATCAATGCTGTGCAACCAGGTTGTGTTCTTCGAATCCTCCTTAAGCAATATTGCATCATATCGAGTGCTCTCATAGGTGTCAACGTCACTCAATTTTGCAGAGTACAGTCCATTTGCTTCACTTCCAATTTCTGAAGACCTGCTTACGTGGTTTCCATTCTCCAGAAAATCTCCACAGTTAATGGATTCCGGAGTATTTGTACACCGGACAGATTGGGTTTTTGAAGCAGATCGAATGCTCTGCGGGAAAAGAGTGGTGCCTGAAAGTGCACGAGTGCTCCCTGTGCCATTTCTTATGTCCTGCATGAAGTTGATATATTATCATTTGTTTGTTAAGACGATCTTATGAGACAGAACCTGTCTTTAGCAAGTGCACACAAAAAGGAAGGGAAAAAAAAAAAAAGGTGGTTAGGCCCAGGGGAGGTGGGGAAGAGGGATCTAATATGATAAAGTTCTGTTGTTGCATTGATTGATAGACCATTTGAGGACAATTGCATTATTCTCCACTACGATCTGCCCACTATAGCATTTTCAATGCATTAGCAAGAACATGAAATGAATGCAACATTTCCTTCCACCCATGCTTCCTAATACACAATGCCATCACATTTTCCACCTCGCAATCATGAAAACTTAGCTCATTCAACCAAGTCACACCCCCAAAAATTTAGAGATAATATTACTAATAACTATAGGAGCCTATATAAGCATTTCTGTTCTTATTGTTGGTTAGGCATGCTTAAAATAATTTGGAAGTTATAGCAGCTCACAATTACAGCCTACTTGGAAGAGTACGAGCATAATCTATTAATTGTATCTGGACTAGAAATTAACAGACTATCAACTCAGCAAAAATAAGTTTTTCCTCCTTACTGCTCAGAACTTTGAAGAAAAATGTACTTGAAGGTTGATAACTATTGAAACCTTAAATTGCAGCTTTGAATGCCATAAAGTAAAGCTAATGAATCATGACAAGAAAAGAGAGACTTTACGTACCATATGCCTGATAGCCATATCCAAAGACTTCTTAGATATTGTCCTCCCAAATCCAGTACTCTCAACCACGGTTGACCCTGGCTTGATAGGTTTCCGCATTCCTAAATCTGACATATGTGAAACTTTTCGAGGCTCAGGCATATCACCAACATGGCCATTGGAATACACACGACCCTTTCCAGGAGCATCTGTTAATCTTCCTCTGGAGACAATTGGAGATGAGTGTCTTCTTGGAGCATTGGCTGGGCCTGTGTTTTCTGGGCTTCCCTTCACAGAGACTGATGCACCTGGCCGGGACCTACCAGCAGAAAGCGGCCTGTCTGGCAATGTTGTTTTGAGGTTTGGAGATGTGTCAAGGGGAAAATCAGGAGGAACAACTGGCTGCTGCGGAGGCCGGATTCGGGGGCCAGGGGAACTTGGTCGGGATGATGGTGCAGTGATGCGCCCATTTGAAAGAACCCGCCCAGCTGAAGTTGAAGGACCTGAGGGAGACACAGAAGGTACAGGAGTCCGACGTGTGGGAGTTGATGAACGAGAATTTGATCTAGTAGCAGTTGAATTTAAGTTTGCAGGAATTTGTGCCCTAGAACTTGGAGTAGAGGGCCTTGAGCTTTGGGGTTGTCGAGGCTTGTCAATCAGAGAGCTGGACGGGGCTGAACGAATTCTAGATGGAGTTGAGGGGCGTGATGCTGTTGAGCGAGCAGATGGCGTAGAAGGTCTCGCTGTAGATGGAGAGCGAGTAATCGGGGAGGACGGCCTTGTATAAGATGAAACTGAAGCTGAACTTGTATTTAGGATTGAAGAGGTTCTATTTGAAGAATAGGTACTAAATTGTGAAGATGAGATAGAAGAGCGAGTCACCGAACTGCTTCTAACAGGTCTTGCAGAATGGTAGCTGTCTGATTGTGAGACAGAAAGCTGAAACACAGGCGAGAGAAATTAATCATTCATAATTGGGACTTTAAATTTTAAATACATGTCCTATATCTTTCCAGATAAAAACGTACATTAAAACTTTCCAATTCATCCATAATACTTAATTATTATCAAATATAAACTAGTTTAGAATTGGGACAACAAAGAAAAAATGGTCATGCATACTCTGGATGCTTTAGTAGTAGAAACTGATCTAGCCGAGGAACTGCTTCTTGGAGCCACTGAAGTTGGTTGTGACTCGCTGCCATCAGATGATGGAAAAAGAGGAGTTCCAGGTGGAGTGAGAAGCCTAAGGACATGAAAAATGGCAAGTAAGGGCAACAATATTTGAATGCTAGGTCTAGACTTGTAACAGGAAATGAATATTCAACTTCAACAACTTGAAGCCAAGAACATCTTATGAGAACTGGTTACTTAAGGTACAGAAATGTCACAAGCTATGCGACAATTCTTTAGTTACAGCATTGGTCTCATATGGTCTTATGAAACATCCAATCCAATAATCCAAATGCATTCACTAACTCTGTGAATCTATCATTAAAGAAAGGTTCTTCCTGCATATCCTCCTATAAATTTGTCATTAGTAGAAACTTGTATCACAAATTATCTAATTACTACCAGCTGAAGGAGCACAAAGCATAAGATCAGATGATTCTTGTGTGAATCTGTCATTCTAAAAATTACATCAACACTAACAAGATGTTTGACTAATGTAGCAAAGGGACATTGTTGAAAAAGATAAAATCGAATTTAGACTTCCAAGTTGAAAGGTAGCATGGTTGAAAAAGATAAAATGGCAAAGGGGCATTTTTAAACAAAACGTATTCAGCAATGGATTTTCAATTCATTTTGAATATGGAGTGAGATCAGATGATACACCAATCATATTTACATCTAGCACAACATGTAATGGAGAAAAAACAGGAAATTAATACGGATCTGAAATTGAATATGCAATCATGAGGAGGTAAAATTATTAAGATTTACCAGTCATAATCGTGCTTGCCTCCATTATTGGCTGACAGTAGATCATCGATCCCACTGTTCGCCAATTTGGCTGATCCAACCGAAAGTCTCCCTAGTTTCACTGAAACTGCACCATAAGTTTAAAAATGACATAAGAAACAAGAAAAAGAAGCGAACTAATCAAGAAAGTCAGAAACCACAAGGAACAATTCCAATTCACAAATCTCGAGAAATTTAGATTTTTGCTTTTGCTGACAGTGAAAGACTGACCAAATCGGAAATTAAGAAAAAAAAAAAAGGTCACTGTAAGGTCAAAATCACAACCGCCGCCGAGTAAATTGCACATGGAAAAGACTCCACTGAAGACCAAGAAAGCTGACGATGGTGTGGTACAGCGACCGAGATACAACCGACGCCGTTGAATTGGCTTATCCCCTCCCCACCAAAAAAAAAAAAAAAGAAACAACGGCGTCGTTTCTCAAGCGAACATTAACATCATTTTCAGGTTCCAAAAGAAATCTGGCTAATTTGGAGCTGAATTACAGAAAACCGCTCACTGAAAGCCGACAAATCAAACCCTTAAATGAACTGAAATATCCGAAATGACCAAACTGTCCTCCGTTCCCTCCAAAACAAAACAGTACTAATAATCAAACAAATGAGTACCGTCGGAAGACTCGTCGGGGGATGCGACAGAGAGAGTGCGGCGGTTCTTGGAGAAGAGATCCAAGTTCTCGTCGCCGGAGCCCCTGGAGAATCCGGCGGACAAGCTATGACCACAGCGGTGGCTCTGCGGCTGAATATTCCTCCCGCCAGCCAGAGATTCTCGCAGACTGTTCCTACCACTCATCATTAGCATGAGTGATTCATTCAGTGACCGCCATACAATGCAGCATCATGCATGGAGAAAATAGAAAGAGAGGTATTAGGTGGTGGTGGTAGAGGGAAGAGAAGAGAGTGCAGTAGATGCAAAGGCGAGTGAGGTAAGTAATGGTGGTGTAGTGATTAATTTTATGATTTACGTCACCGAAGAGAGAGAGAGAGAGAGAGGAATGAGCAGATCTGAGATGGGGTGGTGTAGTTTAAGTGTCAGCTTTCCGTGCTTAGATGTGTGCCGGTTTGTTTACGGAGACAGCCACCCCAGCATTTCTATACGACAAAGACTCTGCACGAATTGATGAGAGCCATTGGATTGGTGGAGCCCTACCAATCCAATGGCTCCCTCAATTCTCGCACTGTATTATTATTTTTTTTCCCTTTCTTATTTACGTGTTTTGCATTCAGGCTTTAAGCTAGCTAAATTAAATTGCCAACTATCAAAGGTTAGTTCAATTTCTCTCTCCCTCTGTCATTCCAAGTCAATTTGGAAAGTTTCTGATCATTTTTCTTTTAATTTTTTAACAAATTTAAATTTATTTATTTTGAATTTGATTTATTTCTTTAAATTAAAAAGTTATTATATATTTTTTATTTTATTCTTTTTAATAAATTGTTTCGCTATTGACTACATTCCTATATTTAGATATTAGATTAATGATTTGTGTATCTTCATGTATATAAATTTCATATATATATTTTTTGTTATTTTTATTCTTTTTTAAAGATTATATTTTTTTATAAAAATTTTATTTCTTTATGAAAGTTTTTTTAAAGTTTTTAAAATTTTAAAATTCACTTCTAATAATAGACTTTAACTTATTAATGATTTTTAGGTGATTATATTTATTTATAAACCATAAGAGTCGATTTACGATTTTATTAATCACTCAATTGAGTACGTTTTTCTATCGAATTGTAATTTTAAGTATTCAGTTATTTCAATTAAAGATAATGAATATGTTTTATTGTTTCATATCTTTAATACTTGATGTGTTGTTATTATATTTATAGATCAAATTTTACAATTTAATAATTATATGAATAAAGTTCACATTTACTTTAAAAAAATTAATTTAAAAATACTCAAAACTGACTTAATAATATTTGAATCATGTTTATTTTTTTTGAATTATTTACATACACTATTAAATTGAGTTGGAATATTAAAATACTAAATTAGATAAGTTTGTATACTTAATCAATTTTTCAGTGATTTTCTAATGTTGTGTTTGACGTTATTATAATAATTTAATTGAGCTAAGTCAATTTTAATATCTACCTTAATTAAGCTTTTCAAATTTAAATTTAATCATTAAATTTTAATTAATCAAATTAAATTAAACAAAGCTGAAATATTTAAACTATTTTATCAAATCAAACTCAAACATAAAGATATAAAAATCAAATTAAATTTTGAGTATCAATTTTTATATGAATTAAACTCGAGTTTAGAACATAAAGCTCTATTCAAATTTTGAGTGTCAAATTTTATAATCAAATCAAGTTTGAATTTGGCAGCATTTTGACTCTAAACTAAACTCTTATTTCTCCTATGACAATTGTTATATAAACGTAAAAACTTTTCTTTTTCTTTTTTTTTTTCATTTATATGCTTTCTATATTTATAAAATTTTCGTTTAACTAATTTGCAAATTAGTTTTTAGAAATTTCAGTTTCATAAATATAAATTTCATTTTAAATAATAATAAATTTCAACTAGCAACAAATTTCTTAAATTTTTAAAATTTTTGAATTTTTAATTAAGTATTTGACATATATAAAAATAAATATTAATTGAAAACTTTCTACTAAATCAATAAATTTTGTAAATCAAACTAAAAAAAATATATAAACAGAATGGTTACATAGAATTTGTGTCATATTTACAACAAGTAGAGCTAAGCTATAAGTAAAAATTGAAAAAAAAAATCAAGTAATCAAAATTACAAATTAAATTATGCCGAATTTAGTATAAAAATCAAATTAAATCAATTTAGTTTGGTTCGATTATAGCTCAGTTTAGTTTAGATTGATTTTTAAAAAATAACTTTAAAATATTTTTAATATAAATAAATAATTTTACAATGTATTTTTAAATATTTAACAAAGTTTTTTAACAAAATTTTATATAATTCAATATGAATAATGAGTTTCAAACCAATTTAAATTATTTTGATTTGATTCAATATAAATTTGATTCACTTTAGTTTGAATTAATACATATATCTGGTTTAGTTCGATTAAACTAAATTTTTTTAAATTAAAAACTAAGATGAATAAAACTGAATTTATCAGTATTTTTTTGGAAAAAATTTAAATTAAACTGCTCTTATATAAAAATAAAGTTGAAAAATTAAATTGATTCAATTTAATTAATTTTTTATTATTATTTAAACCTATTGTTGCGTAGGTCTAACAGCAAGTCTCTCCATATGTGAAGGATTCTGTAATGGAATTGTATTAGAAAGATTCAGAAGCATTTTTTATACTAATATTTTTATTTAACTAATGATATTTTAAGTTTAAGATCATATGTTGAGGGTGTCATGAGGCCACTTTGTCTCCTTCAGGACCCTTTGGATAATTTGACCTCAATTAATTATTGCATTTGTATTTACTTACAAATCTGTGGCTGCCTCTTTTCCTAACTCTGATACAGCTTCTCTTTCTTTTACCTATAATAGATTTCTTCTATGCATATGATATGATATGATAATCAGTATCTCTTTCAGATACAGCGAATACATATTACATGGGTCCCACCCCCAATGAACCTTATTATGTATAATTGGCAATGGTATGTAAGTTTGTGTTGCTTGATTGCAGATGGGAAGTTGGCCAATTCCAAACATGTTACCATGTCAATACACTTGTTTTGATATGCCCTAGCAGAAAATTTTCAATTTAGATCTTCTGATTTGATAAAATAAAAAAAGGGTTCATCTTTAACTGGGGCACAATTTCAGATGATAAATACAAATTATATATAGACAATTTAATGATTGACATGGGTTTCCTTTAAATTATTGATCTAAGATTCATCTCTCATAGTTCGATGTAATTATTGACTAAAATAA
>CATIWR010132379.1:0-15758 GCA_949677035.1 Omphalea diandra | reverse complement strand
TATATATATGTACACATATATAAATGTATGTGTGTGTGTGCATATATATATATATATATATAGATGCATCTCTCTCTCTATATATATATATGTGCACATGCATCTCTCTCTCTCTCTATATATATGCATCTATACTTTACTAAGAATCGAACTTGTTTTATACTGCAATTAGAGTAGACCAATGTCCTTGGGTAGTTGGTCTAAATCATCAATGGTCACACCGTTTTAAATATACTAAACATAAAATGCATATAGTTAATTGGGGATATTTTCTTGTTTTTATTTGATTTTCATCACAAAGTTAACAAGTCATCCCAATTTATCTGGTAATTGATTTCAATTAAAAAAAAAAGTTTCTTAAATAGTAAAAAGAAGACAGAGACTAAAACATTAACAATGGAATTAAATCAAAATAATCAAGCACATTTATATAAAAAATAAAATCTAACAATTGCTAAAATGTTAAAGTTAAACATGATCCTTAAGAAAATTTACAACCATACAAGAAATTCTATAACAAATTCTCTTCTCATTCTAATATTTTATGCAATAAATAATTTTCATAGTATAAAAACTATAATTCAATTAGGTCTCAAGAGAAAGTGATCAAGGGAAACTCTAAAGGTAGAGAAAATAAATCAAATCCAACGAAAAATTAATTATTTATAAATATAAAATTACCTTAAGAACTCTTATGTTGTTCCTGAAAATGCTTAGGAGCAAGTAAAAATAAAAAAAAATCAATAATTAGTTACAAAAACTTGAAGAATGAAGCTGCAACTCACAAATTAAAAGAGATTTTACAAGAAGGAACATAATTTTTTTCCCTGTCGAATTGATTCCAGATATAGATTAGGGTCTTTTTTATATATAAAATATTAAAATACCTTCGAAAATTTTTCAAGAGGGACCAATGACTTCGTTGGCCTTAGTGTCCTTTTGTCCCTATATATATATAAACTAATTAAGTATTTTAATTATTAGTTTTACAGATTAACCCACTCAATTATTATATACTACTAATAATTACAACTCTTAATAACTAATAATTAGACTATTTATTAATGATAATTTGTAAATAATAATAAACCTTAACAATAATTTCAATTTTACATTTAATGTGTAAGTTATTATTGTTAAATTGTCACTTATTTATTTTAGTCTTTTAATTATAAAAAGTGAAAATGTAAAATTTATTTTATTTTGGTTCACAAATATTAAGAATAGAAATTTTAATTTTAATAAATTGAAATGACCGAATATTTGAATTGTTATCGAACTAAATCTAACTATACCGAAAGAACAAAAGAATCGATGAACCGAAATGAACTATTTTGAATTTATAAGAAACTAAATCAAATCGCAAATTCGAGACAATAACGATTCTCCATTTTTAAAATACTCAATATTTTAGTTTGATCTGGAAGATTTATAAATCTCCAAATTGGATCCACCCCTAAATATACGAACACAATACAATGTTAAACAACCAACATGTTTAAAGACAAGCCCTTATTTTTAAATTTTTGTATTTTTAGTTGCATATTTTAATTTATCATTTCTTATTTAGAATGAGTTCATCCTTTCCTAATGTATTCTATTTATTTCTATGTGGGATTTTTTTTTTAATTTTTTGATGAATCCTATGTGGGAATTGTTCATTTATTGTTTCATATATAATATTTTTCATATATTCCCAATCAGCTCACATATACGTTGCATCCTATTTAAGATCTTTGTGAATTCCTATATGGATTTCGTATAATTTGTATATAAGTATTTCGTAATTGTTGTAGCAATACAATAGCCTTTGTTTTACTTATAATTGTTGTAAGTTAGCTATGGCACATTCGGATTAGGGTTCAAATGATATTTTTAACCAAAATCAAATTATTATGACCCTCTAATGGAACACGATTCTTTTGATAACAAATCTTTTACTTATATCTCTTCTCCAATTCAACTACATGATAAATTCAGTGTTTTATGGTCTTATATTGGCAAAGCCTTTAATTTTTCTCAAATTCAATATAATAATTTCATTTGTCATCTAGATCAGAATCAATATCATCATGTAGGAGAGTTTTCAAATGTTATCCCACAATCAAAACTTAAAATCTCATCCATCTTTCAAACCAAAATCCATATTATTATATGGGAGAATTTTCACATTATAATCTCATTTCAATTCAAGTTTCAAACCAATTTTCTTTTCACAATTTTAGATTAGAATCTTCACATTATAATCCAGTTTATCCAACTGAAATTCCAAACCAAATTCCTTATTATGACTTTATATAATTGTATATCTAATTCTGATAAGAAGAATTAAGTTATGCCTCAAGACGAAGAAGACCAACATGTGTACCATATCTATAATGGCCCAAACAACAAACTGATATGAAAAACTAAAAAGAAATAAAAAAAAATATAATCACAATAGTATTAAGTAGATGATTACTTACTGCAATTAATATAACAATTATTAGAATGAAATAAAATAAATAATGTTTTCATTCATTTCTTTTTATTATTTTTTTGTTTATCTCTTTTTCATTATTTTTATTTTTATTTAGTTTGAGTTTGCTTTTCATTTATCCTAATAATTTTTATTATAGGAAGCTAAAGTTGCAAACTAACCTAAACAGTTAGCTAATTAAATTCCAATTAACAGTTTTTTAATTATTGAATTGTTATATATATTGTAAAATTAGTTTTGGAAATTAAAGAACATTAATGAATACAGATCTACGATGTTGACAAAAAAAATCTATTAAATTTTGTATATTGTATATCTTAAAGGAAAAATATATTTTGTGAAATTAGTTTTAGCGATTAAATAAAATTAATGAATACAAATCTTATGCTTGACTATGTTATTGATAGCATTCTTTGCTCTTAACATATAACTCTAAAAGAGTAGAGAATAAGATAAAAATAAAAAACGCAACCAACAGAAAACTGAAGAGGAGATAATAAATTGGGAAACAAGAAAATAATAGATCCTTATAGGGTTTGTTTTTTGGACCCAAAATAATTGTTTTAGGTACCATTATGGTAAATTCTAATTATTAGATTTGTTATTTTACTATTGATCACTTATAACTATAATTAGTAATCTAATTAGTAAACTATCAATAATTAATAGTTGTCTACAAAAATATTTATTACATTTTATCTTTATCATTTAGGATTAAATATATTTAAGTTTTTCTTCTCTTTTAATATCTTAATTTGCTAGCAACTATATCTAGTAATTAATAAATTTAGTAAAAATAAAAATATTGTTTCTAAATTACCTGATATTGCCAGTCAATTTATTTTTTAAAAAGATTAAAATTTCATATATTTCTCAAATTTATAAATTTATTTAATTTTAATTAAATCAAAGTAAATATTTTATTTTTTGACTAAATTCAATCTATTTTTTATAGAAAATAATTTATTGATATTTAATAAAAAACTATATTTAAAAAAATTATATTATTTAAAATTAATCTCATTCTAAATAAAATATTTTTATTTTTTATTTTTATCAAAATTTTGCTAACATCTAATTTTTTAAAAATATATATTAATTTAGTTATTTATATTTTGAATATAAATAATTTATATTTCATTGGTTGGATTACAAATATAGTCCTTAGTTAAGTCGCTCTATATATGTTACATACACATTGATAAAAAATTAAAAATTTAAGTTTCATTATAAGTAAATCATCAATATTTCTATTTCAATAGAAAACATGTAATCTTGATTCCATCTAATTTTAATTAAAAATGAAATTGATACAAATTTTATTAATAACCAAATTATTTTTTGATAATGTAAAGTTTCAAATATAAAAGATTTTATCATTTAATGTTATTTTTAAGTTTTATATCAATACTAAATTAAATTTAATAATATAAAAGTTATTTTTGTTCTTAAATCCATTTCAAGGTAGAATAATTTGAACCTTTATTAAAAATAAATCAAATATAAGATGAACATATTTTGGAAAATTATAAATTATAATATTATTTAATCCATGGTTATAACCATTTTAATTATGATAATAACTTTAATAAAAATAAATAAAAAACTTTAAAATCTAAACTCTATAATCTTCAAAATAAAATTTATAATATTCTCTTTAAGTATAAAATCTAATATTTTGAATTTAAATATATTAAATATAAAAATCTAAAAATAAATTTATATCAATACTCTAGAGTATTTTATATCAATGATATTTTTAGCCATAAGTAGAATCATATTACTATATTATAATTTTAGTAATTGATCTAATTTATATAAAACATAAGTGAATTATAATTTATTGTAATAAAAAAATTTTAAAAAATTATTTTAATTCATATAAGATATAATAAATTATCATACTAATTCATTGTAATTTTAAAATTGATACATTAAAAATAAATTGGTATAGTATATATTAAATATTTTAGAATTATATTCTTAAACATATCATAATTCATGATTATATCTAACTATATACGATATTATATATATATATATATATATATATATATATATATATATATATATATATATATATGTGAAATATAAGCAATTTTTAGTTAATAAAACTATTAATATAATACTTAGCTAGATAAAGAATACTACATCTATACTCTAACTAATATATATAAATAACTAGATTGAAAATTTTGATAAAAGAAATTAAAACTCTTTTATTCATAGTAGATTATATAGTTTTAAAAAAATTTGAAATGTTAACAATATTTGGATAAAAAATAAAAATAAAAGTATTTATGTAGAAGGAGATTAATTTTAAATAATATAATTATTTTTAAATAAAATTTGATTAAATTTTAATAAATTAATTTTTATAAACATAATTGATTTTAATGAAAAATAAAAACATTTACTTTGATTTTATTAAAATAAAATAAATTTATAGAATTTAAGGATTATATGAAAGTTTAATTTTTTTTTTTTAAAAATCTACTCGTAATATCAAAAAGTGTAAGAAATATTAATTTATTAATTACTAAATATAGTTATTAGTAAATTAAGACATTAAAAGATAAGAAAACTTAAATATATTTAACTATAAACAATAAAGATAAAATTTAATAAATATTTTTGTAGATAAATATTAATTATTGATAACTTATTAACTAAATAGGTAATTGTAATAATAAATGATTAAATTCTACAGTACCGTAATGATGCTCTCTAATATAATTTTTTTTTTTATTTTGGGAGAAAAGGTGGGAAAATATAATTAACCAATAGAAAGCATCCTTACATCAGCTGAGAGCAAACTCTCACCAACAGTTGGGAACTCCTCAACCCAAATGTGTTCCACATCACAACTACTTACATCTTTTGCTAAAGTATGAGCCACCACATTCTTGGCTGCTCTTTTCACAGATAAAAATTTAGAGACTCTTGCATGTGCTGATGTCACCAATAATCAAATCTGCATCATTATCAACTTGGCATTCACCATTGAATCTATCAATTGCTATCACTCTCCACCTCCAACTCCCTTATTCCACCATCACAAGCCTCGAAGGACCAAGAATTCAGCCATTGTACTGCTGCTTTTTTTTTTTTTTTTTACTCGTTTAGACCCTGCCAGCAGTCCCTCTCCGCTTCAATTTCTAATCAAAGATAGCAGCATCCAATAATATATATATATATCCGTCAATTACATAATGGCTTCATTTAAAATAAATCATAGAAGAAAAAATTTTAACAAATATATTAATAGAATTCTACAGTTTAATAATAATTTTTTTATTTTGAATAAATTTATAATTAATAAAATTCAATAAATTTTTATTATTTGAAATAAATCTATAATAAATTGAAATCATTTTATTTTTTTAATTATCATTATTTATTTAAAACAAGCATAGTGTCAATATAAGTTATAGAGTTATTAAAGTAATTTTATTTGACCTTTCATTGAAATGAATTCTCCTCAAATCCTTTGATTTTGATCAAATTTGACTTTCTCATAAATTATTTTTAAAAAGAAAGAAATAAGGGAATTATTTTGAAAAGTGAGTCTTAGACCATAAGAAAGAAATAACGGAATTTCAAAAAAAAAAAAAAATCTAATAAATTGGACATATGTAAGTAGAGACCAGGTTAGAAGAGAGAAATGAAGATTGAAGGGCAAGGAAATAATTTTATTTTTTTAAATCAGTAAGGTAAGAATATTTAAAACGCTATAATAGTATTTATATATGCAGTTATTAAATATCTATGTTGATTTCAAGTGTTTAGTGGTGAATTTGTATTGAATACCATAGCAGTGTCCCATACATATATACATTGATTCAATGTAACTGATCAGAATGAAAGAACTGGGATTGATAGATCAAAATACTAAAGGTTCCCCAAAAAATTGAGGCTTTCTGTGTTTGGTTTGGTCCTGAATGAATAATCATTCATCGAGAACAAATTTTTAATGTATATATAATATAAAAAAAAGTCCAAACTAATTTATCATAATTAAAGTTCATTGAAACCCAAAACCAAAAACCAAACTAAATCAATTTTATTTAATTTTGATTTACTTCAATTTTTCTTTAAATTTTGATCGGTTTGGTTTTTATTTACACTAAATTCATTTTATTCAATTTTTAAAATTTCAATTCCGTTTGAACCGAATTGATCAAATGCTCAGCCTACATGCTACACTATTTTCTTTTTTAGTGTTAACAGAGTGGGACCTAAAACTGCCTGGACGTGTGTCGAAGGAATTTTTTTTTTTTTTTTGCTGTTTTATAATTGAAATTGCAGAATGCCCGAAGATAAAAGGCCAGTGCCATGAGCCCAAGGTTTTTGATGTTGCAAGATGGTAAGTAGTGTGAAGCTTTAGCATAATGTTTATCATTAACATGGCATTTTCTCTTATGGTTTAATAAAATAGTCTATTCGAACATTAAAAAAAAAAAGTACAGAAAAGAGAGAAGAAAACTATCAGCATCTTACCAGAATTACTCTGAGAGAGAGAGAGAGGGTGAGAATAAAGTAAACAATCAATAACTTAACATCCATTCATTCCAGTGCTTTGAAATACTGGCATATCAGTTTTTCTGGACCATTGGAAAAAAAGCTAAACTATGACATCGAAGATGACAATCCTTCGTGCCCTCTTTAACAAAAATACCAAGTACATTGGTCGCTACCTCCTAAACATACCTGAACTTTGAAGTGTTCGGCTATACTCGGCAATGATAGCAGAGCTTTTGACTAGTTCCCATATCTTTGCAGAATTTTTCAGCCACTCGCGCTCAGAGACAGTTCTTGCAAATGATGGGCAGTTCATGGATAAAACCTGAAGAAACAACAAACCACATAAAGTTTATATATTTGTATATTTTGAGGTTAAAAATGAGTGTTTAAATAATCTATCCAATTAAAAAATATACTTGATTGTCATTGAGAGAGACAAGACCTCATTTCGCAGTTTCGAAAGTGCACAGAAGTAACTTTCATACTGAGCTCTTTGCAAGTCATCTTTGTTCCTAGATGGGATCAAAAATAAATTCAGTGGTGCAGCATTATCCTGAACATCAGTACTTGGAGCAGTAGCAGCCATGGTAAAAGAGATGTTTTCTTTTCCCATGTTTCCACATTTTGCTCTCACAAATGAAGAGGAGCAGAAATACTGTGAAAGAGCTTTCCTCATTTGCGTCAAATTTAGTTGAGTAAGATTTTGATCTTGCACCCTACAAAAAAGAATCACACAAATGCTCAACTGAAAAAGAAGGCTAACTTCAAAAACCAAAATTAAACACTGAGTGAAGGCATATCTTATGTCATCAATTAATTCTAAAATAGGACTTATCAGCCAGTACTATAATATGGCTGTCACAGAGTACATTATGTTGCCAACAAGCAATTACGTATGGGTGACACTGGTGACAAATGATTATGCAAACACATTAAGTTGAATCAGTATTGTCTTTCTAAAAATTGTTTAGAATGTGAGTGTCACTTCATTGTAAGTATAAGAGTCACCTAATGAATTTTGAAAAATATTAATTCTTTTGAAATTGTTCATTCATGATAACAGCTCAACCATTTTTAGAAAGAGAAACAAATGTTTCTATAGGTTAGCACACACAAGAAAACATGATATTTAATCTACAAGTCTAGAGAGGAACCAACCATATACACATTATAGACAATGCACCAAGTCAAGTGTAAAATGCTGATCATAGAGAGGAATAAACGAAATTAAGGTATTGTATAATCAAGATATGCATCCTCAAAAGACTAACTGAGAATGATTAATGCATTGAACAAGTTGAAAACTAATAAAATATTCCCGAGGCATGCCCCATTTGGAGGAAAAAAGCTCAGTCAATCATGTCTTTTACTAACACTTCATACAATTCATTTCAAGTCTTCTACAGTACCAAGTTATGGCCTCCATGCGCCTGGTGCCAATCCTTTAGTATAGTGGCAAAAGATTACTTACTTCGTGTGCACAAAGACTGGAGTAGCCATATATTCTTCAGCCTCAAGAACTTTATCTTTGTTTTCTTTATCAGGCCCCATATTAGAGCTCTGCAAAAGTGATGCTAGTGAAGATGGATCAGGTATGCCGTGTTTCAACAGGTCAACCTGCAATAGCAGTATTAAGATTTACAATAAGTTGTCCAATCAGAATGCCTCAGGGTGACAAATTAAGAAGGAAATCAATAATCTATAAAGAAAATGCAAGAGAAGTGCCTAGGAACAGAACAAAATAATGGCATAGTTTTCTGGTGCAATATAAATCACAACAAATTAATGAGAGCAAAGACCAGGGTAGGAGGAATACCGTCAGCATTAAACGCCACATATTATCGTCATGAACTCCATCTGATACCACCAGCAGAATGTGACAAATGGAAGCTAGAAGCACACCAAGCTAAAAGGACTCCTTGCAGCACCCCAGAAATATATAAATAAAGAATACGTCTGATAAATGTATGCATAAAAGTTATGTTTTAGATCAACGATGAACTCTAATATCCACTTGATCTTTACTCACCTGAATAGCCATAAGTTCATGAGCTAACTCAGCAAATAGATTTTCACCACTTAAAACTGATATTGTGGAAGACCCATCTGGTCTCATCATCTCAGCTAATATAGAAGGACTAAAAACAGGCTGCAAATAGAGAAAAATTGTTGAAGAATAAGAAGGTCTGAGAGAACTACAGTCTATTGGGATTCAAGGAGCAGAAATTAGAGAAAAGTGAACAGCATAGACATCCTGCAATATGGACATAAAAAATGACCAATATTGGAAGTCCGACTTTCATCAATTGAACTGCTATTCTAATTGGAAGTGAGCTGCTTTAGCTTACGCCCAGTTTTCTGCAAAGTTATTACTGATGATTTGTTCCTTTCCCACACACACACACACATATACGTGTTTTTGTGTGTATGTGTGTGTGTAAAATGCCAAACTCACAAAACCATCATCCTTTAAGCTTAATTTGTTCAAGTATATAGCGTTCTTAGCTTTGATGCATTAGCATAGATTGATGGCATGGAAGATATCTACAAGAGGATTCTTAGAAAGCCACGTAATATTTTAACATTTTTGTATTGAAATAAAGTCATAAACCATCTCCCACTAAAACACACAAAAAAAATGTATAAGGTATGAAAGACAAGGTTATGAGCAAAAACCTGAGTGTCAAGAAGTATAAGGCGCTCAGCAGATATCCTCGGTTCAATGCCTATGCTACAATGTCTTGCCATTGCTCTATTATCTTCTGACTGTATGCTAAATGGTGGCAGCATTCCTGCTTTTTAACATTGTATTATTAAACCCTTTCAAACTACTCTAATTCAACACGCAGCAATACACAAACTCAAATGTCAGCAGCAGAAGGCAAGCAGATGATACAGTTGATGACAGCACATCATCATTCCATGTGTACGATGTAGGATTTTGCTAGAATGAAACTTGATATATGCAGTTCTTTAAACATCTTTTCTATGCACAAAATTTCAATATAACTATCCAAAATCATACTCAAAAACTTCATATATATATATATATATATATATATGAACATTGTGAAATTAAATTCGAAAGTTAGTTAAAAAAAAAAAGAAAAAAAAAGACAAACCAGGTGAAGATGGATCAAACCCATAAAGCTCATTCATAATGGTGGACTTTCCAACCCCAGGTGGGCCAATTACCCCTATCACTGTAAAATCCGTATTCTCAGTCAAAAACTGCAGAAAGCCACAAACATTATTTATCAAACTTCACACTTTTCATATATAAACGCACAGAAATTACTATGGCAAGAAAAAAAAAGTTAAGTCACAGGTAGAAATCGGTCGATTTGGAAGTCCCATGAATCGGAAAGGAGATTGAGAGACCCAATTGCAGGTACACGGGATCGATGTGGCACCGTTTCGTCTTCCCCACCGGGACGTCCGAATTTACCCACCACAGGTCCCGAAGTGACGAGTCCAGGCTTCGCTAATAGGATTTTGGGCGCAGGTGGAGCAGGCGAAGGACTGGAAGATCCGGTGCCGCCGGTGGAGCCTGCCATTGAACTGGTTGATTTTTAGAATTTGAGCAGCGGTTGATGAAGAGGTATGGCAATGAAACACACTGTTTATTGGGTCCTTTTTTTTTTTTTTCCCTGGCCCAAGGCCCCACTGAGTTAGGCTTACTAAGAAGCTAGGTTGAGCTTTTTGGTTTATACATATGATTTTATTTTATTAATATAGGATATTATTATTATTATTATTATTATTATTAGGGTTGAGCACTATTTGTCAAAGGTTAAACAGTTTAATTAATTCAGTTTGATTTAAATATAATTTTATTCGGTCTAATTTTCTTAAAAAATTTTAATTAATTCAGTTTGATTTAATTTTTAAATAAAAAAGTTTCAATTGAATTGAATTTATTTAAAAACTATACTAAATTAAATCAAGATTATTAAATTCTATTTGAAATTTATTATTTATATTGAAAATATATAAAATATATTATTTATATTAAAAATATTCTAAAGTATATTACAAGCATTATAATTTATATTAAAAAAATTTTAATTTAAACTGAACCGAATTATAATTAAACTCAGCCAAATCAATTTGATTTGATTCAAATTATAAATTTATTCTATTTGGTTTGATTTATATTTTTTCAAATTTATATTTTTTAGTTTTTATTTGTTCAATTTGATTTAATTTGAATCAAATGTCTATCCTTAATTATTATTAAAGAAAAATAATACTAAAACAAATATTTTTTTTTTTATTTTGCTCCTAAGTTGACTTGAAACTTAGTAAATGTCGATTTTGAATAATTTTTTTAAGCTCAATCGTAAATTTGAACTTTATTCAAACTGGAACTATATATAAACAAATTAAATTATTACGGTACTAGGTTTCATTGGGTTAGATTTTTTTATTTAAATTTAAAATAATTATTGAGATAAAATTGATTGGCATTTTTATTGTTAGTATTATCAATTTAGTCACATAAAATCAAATTTGGATGCTTTCAAGAAAAATCAAATTGTATCTGATTGCAGATTTTTTTTTTAAATAAAAGCTAATAATCATAGATGTAGTCTAGGTTCAGCTGTACGCTGAAATTTTTTTAGAGGCACTATATAATGAAATTAATTATTTGGTAAAAATAGTTATAATTATCCCTCAAGAAACCTCATATTATTAAATTAATTAGCACAACCACACTCTTGGAGCAGCAGACGTTATTTAGTTTTTCTTGGACTGCTAGCGGCAGTACTCCTCATATCACACACACTCTAGTAGTAGTAATAAGCACCATCTTTCTGTAGGAGCTACCACAGTAGGCAAACGAGACAGCTTCATCATGTAGCAACGGTCATGATGAATCGGAGGATAAACAGGTTGTGGTGGAGGGCCATAATAAGGTGCTGGTGGACAGCCATGATAAGGAGATGGTGGCGGTGTGCTATCCTGGAACAGGAGGATAGGCCGAGTGTGGAGGTGACAAAGATTTAGAGGATGGCTTATTCTTGGGTTTGGGTTTTTCTTAAGGATGTGTATCAGTAACCCAGTCCCTCGAGCAACCCCATGAATGGCCCCATCAAGTGGAGCTAAAGGAAAGGTCGCCACATGAGCTATCTTGTGAAGGGTATATCATGGAACAGGAGGATATGTCCCAACAGTAATCTCGAATGAAGGTGACAGAAATTTTCATTTAAAGCACTTGATTCTCATTACACTTTTGAAATGATTTTCACTCTCGCTTTTCAAACAGCTAATTATAAGTCACTCTAAAATTCTTTCTTCTCTTTAGTGCTTTACAATTCTTGGCATATTAAACCATGTCTCCTAATCATTCTACCATTGCATCCACTGAAGATTCAGCAGCTGGCTTAGACTTCCCCTTGTTCTTAACTAAGTAAGAAGAAGCATGCATATGCATATTAGTAAAGGGGGAAAAAGGAAAAATACTAAGTGTCAAGAAAATAGCAGCAATAATGGAAGAAATCAAATGAGAAAAATAACACGAAGATTTACGTGGTTCGGTCAATTTGACCTACGTCCACGGGCATAGAGAAAATTTTTATTCTGTACGATCTGTTACAAAGTACAAGGTTTTAGATGCCTACACCCAAATAACTCTAACATAAAATATTTATATATAACCCAGAAAATAAATCAGATTGCTCCAGTTCAGCCTGATGTGGGTGTGGGCGTGCTGTGACTGGCGTCTCGCCTGCAACAGCGACCCAGTCGTGGGCCATGACAGACGCCGCTCCTGTGACAGCAACCTAGTTGCTAGCCGCGACTAAAGTCGCGCCAGTGGCAGCTTGTTTCTCTTCAATGCAAATATAAGAATTAGTGGGGTGCATCACTATGTAATGTGAAATTTACCATTACTCTTCAAGTGCTTCAGCTTGAGGCCCTTCTTCACATGAAATTTTGCAGATGGTTTGTTGCCACTCTTGGATGAACGCTCAGCTGATAAAGTGACTTGAATCAGTTTTGAATTAAGATGCTAGCAACACAGGCGAGGTAGGAGCAGCCAAAAACCATTAAATTGTGGTGATTAAAATGAAAGTTTGCACGTAGCAATCTCTATAAGTTACTATCAATTAAAATGGATTAAAAAAAGTGCTCTTACTATCTACCAAAAAACATGGGATTAATGCAGGAAATGAGATTTTAGTCTAACAAAAGAAAATGCAACTGCTCATAGATGTCCACATGTAGAAGTTATGCTCTCAAATCCCTGGTCAAACAATTTGGGGGGGGGGAACCCCTTGAATAAGCCTAAACTTAGCCATCCGAATTGACATGATAAAATAACACTATAACGTTGTATACGTGGAATTCATCCATTTTTCATAAACCAATATGTTTAGTTTAGAGATAAGCCCTTACCACCATGCATATGCTTGACTACGATATTTATAATCCTCTGCATCAAAACAAATTTCTTGATACAACCTGCTAGTCATCACCAATCCATTATCCTTTGCTTACTCGCGGCTACCAACATGATGGATTAATTCTCCAATTATGGAATGAATTGCAGCTTTGATCTTTTGAGAAACGGAAAAAAATACATTAGTAACATCTAAATTGAATAAAACAATGCAACTTAAGAAAAAACAATTACTAAACTGTGAACCTTGTTCAATTAATTGTTTAATCCAAACCCAGGTTTTGTATTTCTCTATACGATATGATAAACTTGGTAAAAAAAAACAAAAAAAACAAAAAAAAGAGCTCACCGCTGTTGGTGTTACTTCAAGAATCTTCAGTGTGTAGTCCATCACATGACCTTAATAAGCTAAAACAGAGGGGCGATTTGGGAACAACAGACCGAGTATGATGAGTAGTAATCGTCCTCTGTTTCTTGAATTTGGTGGATCCAAGACACTGGAATAATTCTTTTTTAGCCCTTCTTCTCATCATCAGTTTTCTTCCTCTTGGGCGTGTCCGTGTTGCCAAGAAAAGCACTACCAGCAGAAAAATCAGTGTTGTTTTCTCCATCTAAAGTACGACTATCAGCAGCCACAAGGAATGCAATATCGGCAAGAAGCTGTAACCCCTCGAGACCTTCCGCAACTGCTGCCATTCTTGCGCTCTTAAGGGAGAACCCTAACAGGAGTGGAGAATAGAAATCAAGAATGGAGGTAACGGGAAACAGGACGAACAAGAAAACAATATATATTTATAGGTTTTGTTTCTTGGAGCTTAATTAATTACACGATTTGTGTTTGACTAGGATTAGGGATTTTGGTTTCTAACGGTTATATTTTTCCGCCGCCTGAGGATAATTAACAAATTTACCATTTGATCTACCATGCGGTTTTGGAATTTTATTATTTAGATTTTTATTCTTTGATTACAAAATGTCTCCGTTCAAAATAAATCATGCAAGAGAAGAAAAGAAAAAAAATTATTTATAAATTCTCTGAGTTTAATTGATAGAATTTTTTTTTTTTTTTTTGTTTAGAGTAAGTTTTAAATTGATAAAATTCAATTAAATAATATTATTTTGAATCAATTTATAATGAATTGAAATCATTTTATTTTCTTAAATATTGTTATTTATTTCAAACAAACATAGAGTTAATTTAGGTTAGAAGATTACTAAAGTAATTTTATGTAAATTTTTTACTGAAATTCTCTTAAAATATTATAATTTTTTACCCAAATATAACTTTCTCACCAAATTATTTTTTAAAATAAAAAATAGATTTTTTAACTATAAATTTTTCAAATAAGAGAAGTACTAAAGTAAAATTCAATTTTATTAAATTTTTTTGAAATATAAATTTTCAAATAAGTCCAATGAGAACTGAAAGCCACTCAACATTAATATACATCATTATCAGAAAAAATAAATAACAAAATTGTGGATTAATCTTTTGCGGTTTCATAATGGTGATGGCGTCTTAGATTGCAAGAGAAGAGAAATAATGGAATTTCTAAAAAAAAATTCTAATATAAATATATGAATTGGTAATAAGTAAAAATTAGGTTAGAAGAGATAAATGAAAATTGAATGGTAATTTGAGATTTTAGTTACAGCACTTTGAACTTGATATTTAGCAATATGCACTTAAAAATTTGTCAATAATTTCAAAATTACGTTAAAAGTTAATGAAAACATAAAAATTACAGATTTATCTTCTTGTCGTTCTTATTTTCATGACTACCATTGAAAGTGTTTTTTCTGCTATGAAAATTGTGAAGAACAGACTTTGAAATAAGATGGCAAACAAGTTTTTGTAAAGCTATTTAATTACATATATTGAGAAAGAAATTACATAAACCATTGATAATTATTCAATTATTGACAAATTTTGTGATATGAAAGATAGATAATTACAATTTAAGTGGCTTAGCAATGAACATCTTCAATAGGTAAATAATATTCTTTTTTTAATCATGATTGTACTTCACATAAACTTATATATGTGATAGATTATGGTTTTTATACTGATTTTTTCTTCTCATTTAGGAGGAGATCATAGCAATGTTGGGAGTTGTTATACTAAAGGCATAACAACTCAAAGTTCTTTTTTCAATTGATGATGTTTCAATATTGGGTGTATTAAAAAGTCAGGTTAAAAGCTTTAAAGGTTTTATATTATTTTTATTCTATATTTCAAACAATAATTATTGAAATATATACTGTTGACATATAAAAACTAATTAATATATATTAAAGTTTAGATATATGATCAAGATAAACAAAATAAATATAGTGAAAATCATATCATTC
>CATIWR010132376.1:0-25484 GCA_949677035.1 Omphalea diandra | reverse complement strand
TATATTTATTCAAATATTATTATATAAATATGTATTTTTCTATCACACGCAACATTTGTTATTGTCTTATATATATATATATATATATATATATATATATATATATATATATATATATATATATATATATATATATATTCTGTTCTCAAACTAATTTTTAAATGAGTGTTTGTCATTGATCAAGTAATTTTGTAAAAAAACATAATATTTTCGATAAATGGTAATGTAATATGTTTTTACTGTGTCATGCGACAAGTAAACGAATAATTAAACTTTTAGTTTATTTAACTAACTAAAAAATTGAAAGTTTAACCATATAAAAAGTTTTTTATACAAAATTAATTTAGGAAGTTTTGTATTTAGTTTCTTCAATTAATCAATAGAAAATGTGAAAAGTTTAATAATATACATAATTCTTTAGATAATAACAATTTAGGAAGTTTAACAATATAAAAAATTATTCACATAATAATCAGTATTTAATCACCTATACAATAAAGAAAAAATTAAAAAGATACAAAGTATAAAAAATTAAAATTATGAATTTTATCTATATATTAATTTAAATCCTTTAACTAATTAATTAATTAATTAGTAAAATATATCTAAAATTTATTATTATAATTATATACACAATACTTAGATTCACAACTAGTAATATATTAAATTATAGCTTACAAAATATGTGAATTATTCACTAATTCGAAACGGATTCAAATAACATATATACATAATAAGTATATATTGTATTGAACTTTATAAAATTTTGTGATATCACTAAATGGGAAAATTTACCTATTGCGGTATATTATCCTCTTATATGAATATAATAACATATAAAATTTGTTCTCTCTCTCGACTGTTTTCTATAGGTTTCCTCTTTATTAGTTCTAACTAGATGTTGCTATTAGTCAGCTAGGAATAACTCCTTTTTCATTTACAGTTTTTAATAGACTCAGGTCCATAATTTTATTATAAATTTGTCTTTATTTTTCCTTTTTTTTTTTTTTACTATTATGTGGAGTCTAACTTTTGTGGACACTTCTTTCTCTGTGCGTATCTTTTACTCTTGTGGATTTTTTCTTCCCTCTATAAGTTTTATTTTTATATTTTCTAACTAAATTCAGTATCTATTAGCATACTGATAATCTATTGTGTAATAAGTACTTATGATTTTTCAAGATATTATGATGAAGAGTTATATTCAGAAAGATTTTAAAGTGTTGTCGAAGGATCTAAGTAGTAAGCTGAAATATTTATTTTATTATATAACATTTAATCATATTTTTCATCATTAAAATTTTTTATTGTAGATATTGTATGAATATTGAATTGATTAAATAACATTCTCTTTCAGAAAAAAATAAAATAAAATAATTATTTATAATTATCTAATAAATTTAACATTAGTTATTTAAAAAAAAAATGAAAACACTCTTATTTAAGATAGAAATGATTTTTTTTTCATTAATAATGTACATACATTTAATATAGATATACCTTTAAACACACGTTAACAAAGTTCACATTAAAAAGAAAAAAAAAAGAAAATAGCACACATATGAATGCTTAACTTTTTAGCAATTAACTTGAGCATCCTAATTAGTTATTTAATATTAATTTCTTCCATTTTTCTGGAGGGGAATATATGGTGGTCATGAATCCAAAAAGGCTAAAACTAATTAATATCCTTCCATGCAAATTCTTGGAAGATTTGTTTTTTTTGGTTGTTTTAGAAAAAATCTTGAATTTTTTTTGTTAAAGAAAAGGAATCTGAATATATATATATATATATATATATATATATGTTAACAACAAATCAATAATATTTATTCCTATAAGAGGTTAAGAATTTGATTAATTCCACAATAATATGATTAGTAATGATATAAAATTGATTTCAATAATGTATCAAAAGAAAAGTGACAAGTGATAGAAAAAATTATTTTTGTTAAAAAAAGATATTTTATGTAATTTATTAATTATTTTATAAAGCTTAGATCTCTTTTAAAGAAAATTTTGTAGATTAAAATTATTTAAGATAATAGGTGGATTACATACTTGAATAAAATTATTATTCAGATATTTTAGAAATTATGTATAAAAATTATGTAAAATTTTGAATTATATGTGTAATGTATTAGTTATCTTGTGATAATTTTATCTTTATTTTAGACAAATTTATCGAGATAAAAGTGATTCAAAGTGATAAATAATTGCATGCTCAAATGATATTATCACTCAAATATTTTAAAAAATATTCAAAATATTTCATGACAAAAATTAGCAATGAAATAATATTACTGCTAATTGTATTTATTATTTGCTGTTATTTTTTTCTATGTAAAATTTCTAAGAGCATGTTTAGTATTGCTATTAGAAAAATCCAATTTTGAGATTAAATAAAATGGAAGAAATTCTTTCTCATATATAATTATTGATTTTTTACATGTAAGTTTTATAAGTAAACACTCTTGATAAAATTTTTAAAAATAAGCTTTTTTAAAATAAAATTTTTTACTCATAAAATTCACGTTGAAAAAATTATAATTAAGTAGAAGAGAGAATCTCTTTTATTTTTTTTTATCTCAAAATCAAATTTTTTCAATAACAATGCCAAACATGTTGTAAATATACATATAATTTGTTTACAATTTTATATAAAATCTTTTTATAATTTTAAATAATATTTTTCATGTTAAAATTACACAAATTGATAATTACATTATACAATACAATAAAAATATTTTTGAAAAAGTTATACAAATAAATATTATTCAAAACTTTAAATTATATATACAATTTATAATTACTTTATAATAAAATTAAAATTTTAAATAATTTTAAGAGTTACAACATTATAATATAATATAATATCAAGTTGCTGAAGAATTATACTATTTGATGCTTGTTATCTTTTCCTTTCAAACATTTTTCTATACACACACACACACCTAGATATCACTGCAAAAATAATATGAATTAGCGATGAATAAAATTTGTTGCTAACGACCTGAATTTCATTGCTAAATATGGCTAGTGACAAATTGCCAATGGATGTAGTCCGTCGCTAAAGTGTTCTTCACTAATCCAATTAGTGAGGAATTTTGTGGGACTGTCGTTAACACTTGCAACGAATTTACGACAAAAATGTTGTTACAAATATGTGGGTCCAATGCGATGAGATTAGCGAGGGATGTGACATTAGCAATAGAAATGTTCTATTACTAATGTTGTCGCGAGTGTGACAATGGATTGGCAAGGGGATTCCATTGGTAAAATAGAGATAAAATGATTCCATCACCAAGTTGCCAGGCTTTGTGATTTAGCGTTGGACACTTGTTTGTTGCTAACGTTGACAAATTTAGGGATGGACAACTTCGTTTGTTGCTATTTTTTTTTTCAATTTATTTATTTAATGAATATATATTAATAATTACAGTTTTGTTGAAATATATAAGTTTTTTTTATATTATCATAAGGATGAAATATAAAAAATAATACTATTATTAATATCTAAACGTATATCCAAAAAAAAAATAAAAAAAACCATATAGGGTAATGTAAGTACAAAAAAAATGACAAAGTACATAAGAAAAAAAAACACTAGTCCATTAATCGAATCATTTACATGCTCATCAGTGGGGGGGGGAGTGACTAATCAGAGAAAGGATGAGCAACTTGGACCTGTGCCACAGGTCTGCTTCTCAATGAGGCAACACATCTCAACTATTTACTGCAGCTACTCCTTAAAATTGATGCTCGAAAGACAGCCTCTGCTCATCCATCCTCGCCTGAAATCATGTTGAACCTCTTGAACAATGGAAGCTCATAGGTCCTCAGCTACCGAGCGAGAAGCAGCAATCAGTTGATGACGCAGACTGACTAAAGAATAAAGGTGCAAGCTGACCCATGTCGTACACATGCCTCTTCTTCTATTTTCCTATAGCCTGCTAGAATATCTCATTCTCATTGGGCTGACCTAACTTTAAGTAGCCCTCCTTAAGCTTAGTAGCTCTCTCATATGAAGTGTGGCAGTTATCCTCTAATTTAGTGAGAAGCTAAATAAATTTTAATAAAAAAATTAAATAAATGAAATTAATTATTGTTGGACTAAGGTGGTCAAACCTAAGTCAAAACTCTCTATTGATCTTGACACCATAGATTGAAAGGTTATAATATTTTATTTAAGTGTTTTAGATGCATAAGTTAAGTTAGAATCTTATTGGAAGTTGAATGGAGAATGATTTGAAAAATGTTTCACAAATCATGATCATTATTCAAATAAAAATAAAGCACTCCCTATCTAGCTTAGTTCGCAGTCTTAGTTACAGTGGGAATCACGACCGCTACCTTCAAATGGCTTTGGAGGAATTTTAAGCATCCAGCTAGACCGAGCCATGTATCATATGATTCGTTGAAGATCCAAACATCGTGACAATGCATTCCTTGGTAGTGATTGCAACTTGCCAAGCTTCAAACCTCTACAACTTCAGTTTGATTCATGGTGACCAGTAGCTGCTAAATTAATTGGCACGACCCCTAATAGCACATGTGACCAATCGATAGTGCCTGTAACCTTCAACCCTTCTTAGAGGGATCCAATGACTAGATTTTTAGATGAGCCAATGCTAAAGTGTCACTTTATAACTAATCGTTAGATACAATTGAAGATCTCAATTGCGAGCAAACAAAATCCAAAGTGAAACCTTAATCGCGATCGTGACTTTTGTCTAACAAACATTAAATGCAATATTTTGCTATCAACTTTTGAGATATGGAGATAGTTTTGTTTCTAATGGTTCTTTGGTGGGTGTAATTTATAAATACTCTACCAAATGAATTTAAATGAAAGAGAATAACATTTTCTTTAGGTAAACTCTTGCAAAATTATTTCTCAACTCTCTCTCTCTCTCTCTTATTTATCTTTATGATTGAGTTGTAAAAGGTTTGGTGTGAGCCTTTAAACACCTTTAGGATTGGGTTTAAGAGTAAGCATAAACAAACTATTGTATAGGTTTGAGTGTAAGCCTTTGGGAAAATACTTGCAAGGTTATGTGTGAGCCTTATAAAACATAAAATTGTAATGTTTGTTGTGAGCTTACAAAACACTATTTAGTAATAGTGAAATACCTAATTAGTGAATTAGGGAATGGATGTAGGGTTTGTTAACACCTAAACCACTATAAATCTTTGTGTTATCTCTTCTTCCACTATTTTTCTTTAACTTTGCCTTGATTGCTTTCCCATTAAAATTTAAAATTTTCAGCAATTCAATCCCCTTTCTTGGTGCATAAGAGCCAATAATTATTAATGAAGGTGAAATATTAGATTATTCATCTTAGTAAAACTTGTAGACCATTGATCGATGTATTACTGGTTCTTTTGGCTGATGCGCATATGCTTAAACATCTCGAAATATGTAGCATCGCGGCCTAATTTTTCACTTTGCAAAATAAATACATTTCATAATATAGATAAGTATATAATAAACTTAAATAACATACACCAAACATCTATGATGCTCAATCATAGATATGGCATCCCCAATTTAGTGTGAGGGACCAGACCCAAGGCTGCTTGTCTCACTAAGGTGGTTGCGCAAGGCTTGTGCACTATACTCTTTGAACTTTACTATGGCCTACACTGCTTGCCTGCTATTTGATTCACTTTTTAGGACTCTCGCAGGTCGTCCACCACTCTAACTCCAACTAGACAAATTATTGGTGTAGCATGTAGCGACTTACTGCTCCTATATACTCTTAATCTAGGCATCTAGTGATGGATCCTAAGTAAAAAAACTTCTAAAAAACAATAAGCAAAATTGGTTACAATAATGCTTTTAGATAAATAAAATTATTAATAAAAAATGTGATAAAATTATTATTTATTTATACCTTAAACTCCTCCTAATAAAACTCTCGCGCAGCCTGCGAAACATGATTCCATGCATGTCTGATGGCTCCAAGTGAAGTAAAAAAATCTTAGAGATTTGAGAGGAACAAGAATTGCTTGGAATGAAACTATTGTTTATGTAATAAAGAATAAGTTAGCAAGAGATAATAAATACAAAACATGAAAAAATAACTTACATTACAAATTATATATTCAGTTATAGAATGCATTTTGAAGGACTTAAAAAACAAAAGTTATTAAAAAGGAAATAAAAATTAATAGGAAAACTATAAGTTACGTACCTATCATCCACCAGCTAAAGCGTCACTCAGTCAACACTAGACTTAGCCACTGATAATGGCAACCGATGTCTCATACACATCCAATGGTGTAGGAGATTTTGATAAGGATGGGCATCTAGTTTAGTAACATTTTTAAGACGCAACTGATCAATCTTGTGACAAGTGGTAGACCTTTAGTCACTATTCTATTCATGGTAGACCGTTAGTCATTTTTTTGTTTGTGGTAGACCTTCAATCGTTGTTTTATTCTTAATCAACGATGTTTTATTCATTTGATATAGATGATCTTCTAGTAAAAACTTTTTGTGGTTGTCAAACCAGGACTGCTTTCTACTCTCTAATAAAGTAAAAGCACCAAAATTCTTTATGTAATAGGGACAAGTTAACCTTCCTGTAATACTCCACCCTAACAATATTGCATATGTGAAAAATCACTTATTGTCCACATAAGAGCAACCCGTATTTGAAAATTTTGTTTCTTCAAATATCATATGTCTACACACCCTTATGTCACTACTATTTGAATTTCACAATAAGTGGATATAAAAACATATCCATTTTATCCTTCTAATTTAGTGGCCCAAGTATTAACACTAATAAGAACATATAAGCATCCTTCATACACAACCACAGTTGCAAATTATATAATGTGAAATTATGGGCCATGAAGAATATTATTGGCCTGATTGACCAAATGGTTGAAACCCATTTGTGCAAAGACCTAATCAAATATTTTGAGTTTTCAGATTGAAATGCTTCCAAGTAGGAGAATCTAAACAATGACATATGACACCCTCTTTAACCTCATGCTCAACATGCCAACACATTTCTACAACTATTGCTTTCGATGCATACAATCTTTACGATTGAGGGGTTAGAGGAAAATAATACATATTCTTATAAGGAATAATAGTTTTATATGATTTACCAACCTCACTACGAGGCCTCTTGTACCAAGCATGACCAAAAAACTTATAATTGGTCAATTCATTATCTTCACCCCAGTATATCATGTAGCCATTATTACAATAATCTTTTCAACTTGCAGCCCCATAGCTTACAATAATTTCTTAGTGTTATAGAAGTTATCAAGTATCAAACTATTATATGGTGTAATCTCTTTCATTATTCTAACCATGTCATCAAAATTTCATTTTGACATATGGTGTTTTGATGTCATGTGCATCAGTTGGGAAACAAGCGATAACTGCGAATCACTTGTACAATCAAAATGCAAGTCCGCATTTGTAACCCTAAGCATTTAAAATTTTTGAGCCTCAGGATTTGATGATTCTTCCATCTCATTGAGATGAAAATGAAGATCTATTATATCTAATACTATTGTTTAGTGTGGATTTGATGATTTGACCCTTTCTACTACATCAGCTTGATCGCAAACTACATTTGCATTATATTCTTTAGCAATTTCCCTATGTAGTGTCCACGTATAATAATCAAGAACAAAACCATTTATGCACAAATGCAGCTTAATAGTATCCACTTCCAAAAAGATACAGTTCTGACATTAACTGTTAACCTTTGTGCTTTAAAAAAAGGGGATTGAATTGGTGGGTAATTTAAATTTTTAGAGGTTAGGCTAGTGATTCAAATTTTAGAAGAAGTAAAAGAGAAATAGATTACATAGGGATTTCTAGTGGTTCAAGTATTAATCAAGCCTACATCTACTCCCTAATTCTTCCATTTAGGTGTCCCACTAATATCAAATGGTGTTTTATAGGCTCACACCAAAATTTATAACTTGTGTTTTATAAAGGCTCACACACAACCTCACTAGCATTTTCCAAAGCTAACACTCAACCTAAACAAGAGTTTTACAATCAAAGACTATCTCTCAAGCCTGAACCCAATAGTTTTTAATGCTCACACTAAACAATAATAACTTAAATACAAGAAATTGAATGCTTAAGAGTTGAGAAATAAATTTATAAGAGTTTTGCCATAATGAACGACATTCTCTAGCATTAATGTCCATTTGGTGGAGTATTTATAGGTTACTCCCACCAAAAAGACATTAGAAACAAAACTAAGCCCAAATCTTTGAAGTTTGCTAGATGCATTAAATGATTGTGAGGCTATAATAGTGGTAACTACAGGTGTATCAAAGTCATTTTCTACCTTTCGCTCTAGAATTTTCATTATCGAAGGCGAGATCTTCAAATGTGTCTAATGGCTAGGATGCATGGCAGTTCAACATTTGTTCTTCAGATGTTTTTTTTCTTGGTTTTGAGTGTCACAATCGCTAGCATCCATAAAATCAATCACATGGACTAGCTTCCAGCTACTGCTAGCAACGATTACCACTGTCCAATATGAAGTTCTTAAGTTAGGCTTATAGCAGTCACTATGACAATGTTGCAATCACTACATATGAATTTGTAATTGTCCTGTGACATATGGCTTGCACTGGATGAAGCTCTAAAATTCCTCCAAACTTAATCAAAAGTCGCGACCGCTATCAAGGATGGGATCTCACCGCGATTGCTACTGTCTAATTTGTGTCCAAGACTTTTCTTGGTAGTGGTGGTTATTTTGTGTGAAGTGGTCACTATTTATAAGCAATTGTTGATTTTATGCTTCATTCAACTTTCAATGATGTTCTAACTTAATTTCTACAAATAACAAAGCATTAGAACTATTCAATCATGTGCTGTCAAGATAAAAAAAAAAAAAAGAGTTTAACCTAGGTTTGACTACTTAGTTCAATAATCTCCCCTTTTGGATTTTGACAACCATAGATTGAATTATGTAAGGATAAACTTGTACAATGATTTTAAATGTTAGATAAGTGTTGTGTAATGCTCCCTCTATGTGTTATACCAAAAGTTAAAGATTTATTAATTAAGGAATACTTTGCATACTTATCTCCACATTTTTCAAGATAAAAAAGAAAAGAGATAACATAATGACATAATAAAGACAATCATAATCTCATTGACGAATTAGAAGTGCAATTTGTTGAGAATTTAAGTAAATAAAAATAGAATTTTCATGAAGAAGAAAATAAACATAACTACATTAACATCTCTAAAACTTGTTTGATTATAATAAACATGAGCCTTAAAATAACATAAAATGAAAAAGACAAAGAAATAAGATAAGTAAATAAACTAAAGATCATCCTTATTATCATCAAGCTCTTCAATATCTCCTCTTTCTTCATCATCTCCATGTGCTTCATTTGGAGGCTTTTCTTCATAAGTTGGCCCTTGTGATGTTTCTCCTACAGTAAATGTTTAAGGAGTGTTTTCCTCATCTTCATCAGTAGAACAAAGTCGGATAGGAAGCAGGGCTCAAGTCTAAGTTTTTCTTGGATCTCTACAATGGCTTCATAAAGGTGTTTAAGAAGGTTGATCCTTTTAAAGACTTTCTTCAACAGTGTGGATACCTTGGCTAGAGAAAAAGAAGATTTAAAAGAAGTATAAGAGATTTTGGCCTTCCCTTTAACTTTTGAAGGTGGAAGAGGATGCTTTTGAGGCACAACACCCTCTTGTGGCTCTTCAATGATTAGTCTTCTTTTCTTAGTTGCTTTGGAAGCTTCTAGTTGAGCAAGGGTTTGAGCCCTAAATAGGTAAGCATTAGTAGTTGGCTTGATGACTTTGGCATTTAGAAGGTAAGTGAGGACTAGCCAATTTTTCTTAGGATCATGAGTAAGGGTTAAATTAGCCTTAATTTTAGGGGTTAGAGGCCCAACATACCTATATATGGTAGTCACATGAGAAGAAAGGATAAATTAGCATTTAGCATTGCTTATGTGTTCTATTTGGGTAAAAAAAAAACTCCCTGTTTAGATGGGTTGGTTGTGAATTAGGCAATACAAAAAGGAAAAGTCTTTTTATGATACTTTTTCATTGTCATCCCCCTCGTATTGATGGAGAAGGTGATGATACGATGAAGAAACCATAAGGTCAAAGTCTTGAAGTGTTTAGTAATGGACTTTTTAGGGTCATGGTATTTCTCAATGGTGATTGCTCTTAGAAAAGACGAAATCATAGGGGGAGAGATTATGGGGAGTATCCTCTTCATTTTGGAAATGGAAGAGTAAGTAAAGATTGGGGTAATGATAAACAAAGGTTCGCCAAAGAATTTGAAATTTAAACCTGCTAGAGAATTCTTGTCTTTGTTAATCTCCATGGTGCATATGAATTCTCTAATGACATCTTCATAGCCAATCTTATCTTTATAAATGATTTTTATTCAACCAACATTGTCGAAATAGCCATTGATGTCCTCCTTTAATCTAAAGGGAGTGAGCAGATGAGTGGAAGGGATTTTATTTATTTGGATTACCTTTTTTTTATTAGCCTCAAACTTGGCCTTTTCTTTTTGAGTGATGCCTCTCATTTTATGATAGGGTAAAGTACTTATTGTAGAGGGTGAAGATGATTGAGCAATCCCTTTCTCTACCTTGAAAGCTTCCTTGAGGGCCATTTGATGAGAGGAAGAAAGAAGGAAGAGTTTGAGATAAAGAGAAGGATGATGAAGAATATAGGTTAGATGAGAGAGAACTGAAGTAAAGAGAAGAAGGGGGGAAGGGGTTAAAAGTGGTTTAAATAGGCTAAGAAAAGTATAGTGAGTAAAAAAAAAATGGGTAGAAATTCATTAAACTAAGACAAGGCAACATTTGAAGGACAAAGCATTTATTGTCCAACTATTACAAGCAATTGTGATCACAAACAAGTGTCGCATCAATTAAACTTAGAAAATTCTAAGTAATGACTGGAATTTTCTTGAAAAGAGGTAAGGATAACAATATTAATTTTTTAAATTTTTAGCAGGGGTGATTCTTTAGTTCAATCGCAAAGTTTGAAAATAATAATGAAAGATTCTTAAAGGTAGTGGTCACGATAATGAAAAGCATTTTTGAAAAATAGCTTGAAATGAAATTTTATGAATAAGGTTCATATTTATTTTGATCAAATTGATGTTTTGATGATTAATTCATGCAATTTAACATTGATAGGCTAAAATGCAAATTGAATTAACACATCTAGCTCATTTAACATATACATTACACAAGCATATCAATCAACCTATAAATATCAACCCATAATGCAATATGCACATAGTGTGATCAATTTTCACCCTTGAGAGCTTCCATCTGGCATCCTTAATTCCCTCTTAATGAAATTCATCCTTTCTTCATTAAGAGATTTAGTGAAAATATCTACATATTGGCTGTTAGTATCAATGAACTCGAGCACCACATTTTTATTTTAGATATGATCTCTAAGAAAATGATGTCTAATATTAATATGCTTGCTTTTTGAATGTTGGAAGGGATTCTTAGAATGATTTATTACATTTGTATTATCACATTTGATGAGAATGTGATCAAGATCTTTGTCATAATCCTTGAGTTAGTATTTCATCCAAAGAACTTAAGTGCAATAATAACCAGCTGCCACATATTCTACTTCAATGGTGGATAAGGCAACTAAAACTTGCTTCTTGTTAAACCAAGAAACTAGACATTCACCAATAAATTGGCAAGTTTTGAAAGTGTTATTCCTATCCATCAAACTACCATCTAAATATCTAAGAAGACTAAATGAAGAGTTTATAAGGTGCCAAAGTCCTAAATGCAATGTGCCATACAAATACTTAATAATTCTTTTAACCTCATACAAATGTGATTCCTTAGGGAAAGATTAAAATCTAGCATACAAGCAAATGGTAAACATGATATCGGGTCTATAATTGATAAGATAGAGGTGAAAGCCAATCGTACCTCTATATTTCTTTTCACCAATAGGGTTACTCGATTCATCTTTATCTGGTTTGATAGTTGCACTCATTAATGTCTTAGCTAACTTACACCCATCCATGTCAAACCTTTTGAGTAGATCCTTTGTGTACTTGGCTTGATTGCCGAAGATGCCTTCTTTGGTTTTCTTAATTTAAAGACCAAGAAAGAACTTGAGTTCACTCATCATGCTTATCTCAAATTTCCTAGTCATACACTTAGCAAATTCCTCACAAAGAGATTCATTAGTAACATTAAATATAATATCATCAACATATATTTGCATAATGAGTATGTTCTTGTTATGCTTTTCACAAACAAAGTTGTGTCCACCTTGCCTTTTTCATAATCATTTTGTAAAATAAATGAACTAAGCCTTTCATACAAAGCTCTTGAAGCTTATTTCAAACTATGTAAGGCCTTAGTTAATTTGAAATTGGGAAATCATGAGACTCAAAACCTAAAGGATATTCCACATACACTACCTCCTCAATGAAACCATTTAGAAATGCACTTTTCACATCCATTTGAAAGAGTTTAAAATTCATATGACATGCAAATGCTAAAAGAATTCTAATGGCATCTAATTTTATAACGACGACAAAGGTTTCATTATAATCAATGTATTCCTCTTGGTTATATCCCTTACTAACAAAACTAGCTTTGTTCCTTGTTATGAAACCGTGCTCATCTAACTTATTCCTAAACATCCATTTGTATCCCACAATTAGGTGTTCCTTAGGCCTAGGAATAAGTTTCCAAACTTTATTTCTCTCAAATTACTTGAGTTTCTCTTGCATAACAATCACCCAACTCTCGTCATTAAGAGCCTCATCAATATATTTTGGCTCAATTTGAGAAATAAAAGTAGGATTATTATCTAAGACATGTAATTGAGCTTTAGTAGTTACTCCCTTAGATGTCTCACCAATGATAAGATCTTATCATTGCCTAACTAGACGCTACTACTAGTCTCGATTGCCACTATCCAATATGGAGTTCTTAAGTTAGGCTTGTAGTGATCGTTATGATAATGTTGCAATCACTACATATGAATTTGTAACTGTCCTATGACACATGGCTTAAGTTGGATAGAGCGCTAAAATTCCTCTAAACTTAATTGAAAGTCACGACTGTTATCAAAGACGTGATTCTTATTGTGATTGCTATTATCCAATTTGTGTCCAAGGCTTCTCTTGGTAGTGGTGGGTCTTTTATGTGTAGCAATCACTATTTATCGGCAATTTTTGATTCTATGTTTCATTTAACTTTCAATGATGTTTTAACTTAATTTCTGCAAACAACACACTTAGACAAAACATTAAAACTATTCAATCATATATTGTCAAGACAAAAGGGAGTTTGTCCTAGGTTTGACTACATAGTCCAACACTTACGATGGTTACACGGACACCTAATTTTATTTCCATCATTCAGTTCTAAGCAACTGCATGTAAATTCAATAAACTATTTTCATCTCACTCATAAAATCTATGTTTAGCCAACCATCCTGAAGCCTCCTACACATCCATTATCGATCGAGTCTCATTTTTCCTTCTTATATTCATTATGAAAAAAACATTTAAATTAAATGTGCTTTATACGTTATTATGATTTCTTATAACTCCATTTATACATTAATAGGTATGGACCTACTCATTCATAAATGTGACGTTTGATGACCATGAATAGGTGCAAAATATTCATAACTATGCAAAAATTTTGGTACCATCTCCTTATAATTCTCCAACACTATAAAAAAAATGATAGAATAATGATGGATTTAGTGAGAAAAATCAAAATCTTTTTGGATCTTAACAATATAGATTGATATGTTCTAACATCAATTTTAAATGTTTATTTTATAGATTTTTAGATAGATTTGCATTGGAAGTTGAATGAAAGTCTAAGTCTCAAGTATTGTGAAAGGCATCCTAATTCGTAATGGCAAACATCAAATTTGTGACTGCTATCTTGCAAAAAGAATAGATGAAGTTGGGTTAGAGGATTTTGCAAAAAAAATCACAACTGTAACCTTGCCAAGAAAGTGATTCAATTAAAATAGAAGATTTCGCAATAGAAGTCACGTCCATCTTCACAACCACAACTTTTGCATTTGCCTGAAGGGAATCAAGTCCTTAACCAAAGCATGCCAAGTGTCCTAAAGAGCCATTGGTATGTAAAAATTCTCGAGGGAGAAATGTTGGTTGAGACACAACTTAATGTAGTAATATCTCCTTGTCAAATAGAAGGATTCGCGATGGTTATTATGTTTTAGAGAAATATAAATCGCGACCATGACTTTTGTCTAGCTTGAAGAATATAATGACAATTTTTTATGAAAAACCAATTGTGGTGTGCCACGTGGATAAGTCTTTAGATACAAATGAGATTTTCTACCACAGATTTAGTAATTTTAGTGCAAGAACAGAAATCGTGATCGCGAATGATCAGTCATAATTACAAAATCTGTTTGACAAACATTTAATGCAAGATTTGCCCAACATAACTTAGAGACTTAGACATAGTTTATTTGTAACGTCTCTTTGGCTGTTGTTGCCTCTAAATACTCCACCAAATGGACTTGAATGCAAGAGAATAACATTTAATTGTATCCAAACTCTTGCAATTTTGTTTCTCAACCTTTATTTATTTAATTATTGCATATGAGTTATTACTGTTGGGTGTGAGCATTAAACACTAGTGTTTTTAGGTTTAAGAGTTAGCCTAGTGTAAAACTTTTATATAGGTTAAGCATGAGCCTTCAAGAAAATACTTGAGAGGTTATGTGTGAGCCTTGAAATAGAAATTGTAAGGTTGTGTGTAAGCCATAAAACACATAGTGTAAAAGTTTAGTATAAGCTTGAAAAAACCATGTAGTGATAATAGAATACATAATTATAAGAATTGGAGAGTGGATGTAGGGTTCGCTAACACCTAAACCACTGTAAAATCTTATGTCTTTAACTCATCTCCTACATTTTTTTTTTATCTCTTCAAATCCTTCCCTCTAAATTTTACATTTTCCTCCAATTCAACCTCCTTTCTTGGTGCTCAAGGGCCAACAAGTGGTATCAGAGCTTAGTCTTAATTAAAACCTTGAATGTGTGAATAAAGACCAATGGCACAAGAAGAAATCCACACCCATCTCAAGCTCGAAATCGATGGATTCAACTATACTTATTGAAAGTATAGAATGGAGATATATTTGGACAATGATGTAGTGGATGTATGGGTCATAATAGCAAAATAATGAAAGCCTCCTACTAAGGTGGTTGACGGAAGTGAAGAATTAATCCTAATGGAAGAATGGGTGGAAGCACACAGAAGATCAAATGGGAAAAAAATTAAAGGGCAATGACAATTCTTCTTAGCTCCTTGTCAAGAGAGGAGATTGGAAGAGTACAACATTACCTTACTACCCAAGGAATTTGGAAGGTGTTGGAGAATTATCATAAAGGCACAATATTAGTGAAGTCTAGTAGGCTAGAAATGCATGTGATAATGAGAGCTATTCATGATGAAAGATAATGAAAACATTATCGACATGGCAAATAAAAACATTATCGACATGGCAAATAGACTCTTGCCCATCATCACAAACATGAAGAAATTCAGTAGAATTCTAACCAATCATGAGGTAAACGCCAATGCTCAAATCTTTACCTCTTAAAAAGTTTGGTGCTAGAGTGTGCATTATTCAAGAATCCAATTTAGAAATTGGAAAGGTGTAAATAGATGTTCTCATAGACAAGCTTCTCACTCGTGAGCTAGCCTTGAAGAATGAAGAGGAAATGAAGAATATGAGAGGGCAAGGGGAAAAAATGGTAAAACATAAAAGAAGACCCTGCCCTTAAATCCTCAACTAAAGATAAAGAAGTGGAAGTTGTCTCAAGTGATGATGACGATAGTGAAAAGGAGGAGGAAGAATTGGCCATACTTTCTAGAAGGATCGAAATGAAGAAAATAAGAGGGCAGGGGGACAAAATGATAAAACAAAAAAGAAGACCATTACCTTTAAATCCTTAACCAAAGATAAATAAGTGGAAGTTGTCTCAAGTGATGATGATGATACTAAAAGGAGGAGAAAGAGTTGGCCATGCTTTCTAGAAGGATCAAAGAGCTAATAAGGGGAAAGAAGGATAAGAGGAACTTCAAGAAGACATCTCCTAACCTTAAGCAAAAGAAAAATAAAGTGACCTACAATGACTGTGGCAAGCAAGGTCTTATCAAATACAATTGCCTTAAATTGAAGTAAAAGAAGAAAGGGGATAAGGAGAAGAGGAAAAGCTTCAAAGCCACTTGGGATGACGACTCTAATGAGGAAAATGAAGATGAGAAAGTGGACAATCTCTGTTTCATGGCACAAGAGGACTTCTCTAATGAGGTATGTTTTTCTCCTCACTTTAGTGATAATTATGATGCATATGATGATGAGCTTCTTGAAGCTCTTACTTTGAGATGTGATAAGTATAAATTGTAAATGAAAACTTATATAAAAAAAAAAAGCTCAAAATTGGAGGATGAATTTAAATCCTTAAATGAGCTTGTAAGTGAGTTGAGAACTTCTAATGAAGAACTTGAAAAAAATCTATAAAGAGTCTTTCTAAGTACTTATCTGCTCTTAACTCCTTGAGAAAGGAAAATGATTTCTTAAAGCAAAAAGTAATTAAACTTAGAATTTCTTTTTCTAAGTTCAAGAAAGGGAATGAAGCTTTAGATACACTTATTGTATCTGAAAGACTTTCCCTAGTAAGACATGGTCTAGGCTTCAATGGAGCCTCTTCATTTGCGCCCTATCTCACAACATTCATTAGAGCATCCACACCTCAAACATCAAGTATTGAGGTAATTGCGAAGAAGTATGCTCCTAACACTAAGCCACTTATGCCCAAAGGTAAGGGAAAGGGGACTAAAGGCTTAAAACCTAAGCCTAAAAAGGCCAACCATGCATACATGTTCATTTAGAACCATGCTCACCTAAAAACACATAAAAAATTCTCTTATACTGTTAATCACTCATACACATGCATACACTCTCACCACCATAGTATGAGATGACCCTGTACTCATACTAAGGTTATAAAAGGATCAAGAGTCACAAGTTTAAATTCCAATGTCATTATTATATGAAGATTGGTCACATAAACATTTTTTGCTATATTAGGAAGGCTCACCTCAAATTAGAGGACCCTTCAAGACTTAACCCTAAAGGACCCAAGTATACTTGCATACTAAAGAAAGATAGTTTATTTATGTTTTTCAGGAATGTTTGGTAGCTACCAATTAAGATAATGATTTACATGTGGATAGTGGGTACTCAAAGTACATGATCAGAAATAAGAAGCTATTTAAGCCATAAAAGAAAATGAAGGTGGCAATATCACATTTGGAAATAATGCTAAAGGTAAGGTAATTGACATTTTAATAATTGGCAAGAATGGTTGTTTACTTATTAACAATGTTCTTTTAGTTAAAGGTTTGCAACTTAATTTGTTAAGTGTAAGTCAATTATATGACAAATGTAATAAAGTCACCTTTGACTTTAGAAAATGTCGGGTTACCACTTTGGTAGAAGGTAGTCTTTAAGGGTGAAAGGAGAGACAATACTTACTTAATTGACTTAGACAATTTAGCTAACCAATCCTTCAAGTGTCTTGTGCCTCTTAACTATAAAGCTTGACTTTGGCATAAAAGACGTTGTCATGCTAGAATGGAACTTTTAAAAAATCTATCCAAAGGAGAGCTAGTAGAGGGTCTTCCCAAGTTTAAGTCCATAAAGGACAAGACATATGAACCTTGCCAAATAGGGAAGCAATATCAAACTTTCTTCAAAGCAAAAAATATTGTAAGTACTTTGAGACCTCTTCAACTTATCCATATGGATCTATTAGGAATGCTCCTCTAGGTGGAAAACATTATGTATTTGTTCTAGTTGATGATTACTCTAGGTTTACTTGGGTATCTTTTCTTGTTCATAAGAATGACACTTTTTATTCTTTCAAAAGTTTTGCAAAAAGAGTTCAAAAGGAAAAAGATTACTTCATTTCTTGTATTATAAGTGATACAGAAAGGAATTTCAAAATGAATATTTTGAAATAGAGAATGGATTTCTCACAATTCTTCTACTCCTAGAACACCATAAAAAAATGGTATTGTAGAAAGAAAAAATAATACATTAATAGAAATGGCTAGAATTATGCTCAATAAGTATTCTTTGCCTAATTACTTTTAGGCTGAAGCCATCAATACTTCTTGTTATATTGCTAATAGTGTTTTTAAAAGTCATATTCTCAACAAAACTTCTTATGACCTATGGAATGGTAGAAAACCTAAGCTTTCATACATTAGAGTTTTTGGGTGCAAATGCTACATTCTTAATGCCAAGGACAACCTTGAAAATTTTGCTTCAAAGACTAATAAAGGTATTTTTCTAAGCTACTTCACCTCTAGTAAAGCCTGTAAGGTATTCAACAAAAGATCTATGGTTGTTGAAGAATAAATGAACATTATGTTTAAAGAATCTAGTAAACTTGAACTCAGGAAAGGTTCTCTTGTTGATAATCTTGCAGGTGACTTTGAGAAGTTGGAGCTTGATTCAACTCCAAAAGAAATGGTGATTAATCTTGAGGATAATAAGTTATCACAAGGAGTTGAGGAATATCAATCACAACAAGTAAAAAACCAAGCTCAAGAACTTCCTAAGGATTGGAGATTCTCTAAGCATCAGCCGAAGGATCTTATCCTTGGTGAAACATCTAAAGAAGTAAGTACTATATCTCAACTTCATATTTTAGATAATAGTTTTGTATTTGTTTCTCAATTTGAGCTAAAATCTATTGATGAGACTCTTGATGTTGGGACTTAAGTGATTGCTATATAAGAGGAACTCAACCAATTTGAGAGAAACAAAGTTTGAGAACTTATTCCTAGGCCTAAGGAACACCCGGTTATGGGATGTAAATGGGTGTTTAGGAATAAGTTAGGTGAACAAGGTTTTATTAGAAGAAACAAAGTTACATTAGTTGTAAAGGGTTGCAACCAAGAGAAAGGCATTAATTATGATGAAACCTTTCCCCTTTAAAGCAAGATTTGAGGCCATTAGGATTCTTTTAGCATTTGCATGTCATATGCATTTTAAACTTTTTCAAATAGATGGGAAAAGTGCATTTTTGAATGGTCTCATTAAGGAGGAAGTTTATGTTGAACAGCCTCCTGGTTTTGAATCTCATGCTTTTCCAAATCATTTTTCAAATTAACTAAAACCTTATATGATTTAAAACGAGCTCTATGAGCTTGGTATGAAAGGCTTAGTTCATTTCATTTGTAAAATGATTTTGAAAAAAGGCAAGGTTAATATAACTTTATTTGTTAAAAAGCACATCATAGATCCACTCATTGTATAAATATATGTTGATGATATTATATTTAGTGCTACTAATGAATCTCTTTGTAAAAATTTTGCTAAGTGTATGACTAGGAAATTTGAGACGAGCATGATGTTTGAGCTCAAATTTTTCTTTGGTCTTCAAATTAAGCAAACAAAAGAGGGCATCTTCATCAACCAAATCAAACACATAAAGGATCTACTCAAAAAGTTTGGATGGATGGATGCAAAGTCGCAGACTCTAATGAGTGCAACTATCAAGCTTGACAAAGATGAATTGGGTAAGCTAATTGATGAAAAGTGGTATAGAGGTATGATTGGCTCTCTCCTCTACCTTATCAAATCTAGACTCGACATCATGTTTAGTGTTTGTATGTATGCTAGATTCTAATGTTGCCCTAAGGAATAAAATTTAAATGATGTTAAAAGGATTCTTAAATATTTGCATAGCACATTGCATTTAAGATTATGGTATCCTAGGAATTCATCTTTTAGTCTTTTTGAATATTCATATGCAGATTATGCTGATAGTTTATTAGATAGAAAAAGCATTTCTAGAACTTGTTAATTCATAGGTGAGTGTTTAGTCTCTTAGTTTAGCTAAAAGTAAGTTTCAATTGCCTTATCCACCGCCAAAGAGAAATATGTGGCGGCAGATTGTTGTTGCATCTAAGTTCTTTGGATGAAACAAAAACTCAAAGATTATGGCAAAGATGTTAGTCACTTTCCCATCAAATGTGATAACACAAGTGTAATAAATCTTTCAAAGAATCCTATCTAACATTCACTAAGTAAGCACATTGACATTAAATATCATTTTCCTAAAGATCATATAAAAAATGGTAATGTGGTGTTAGAATTTATTGACACTAATCATCAAGTTGCGAACATTTTCACTAAATCCCTGAATGAAGAAATGATGAACTTTATCAAGAGGGAACTAAGATGTTAGTCGGAAGCTCCCTATGATGAAAATTGATCTCACTTCATCTTCGTCATTATGTTTATCAATTTTGATTCATTGAATGATATGTTTGATAGTTATGTATGTTGAATGCTTTGGATGTGTTAATTCATTATGTAACTATGCTTTTCTATGCCAATTTGCTTGAATTGATAATCATTACATTAAGTTGATCATATATAGAAAGGCTAATTCTTATTTCTCATTGTTTTTCATTTTGTCTTATAATTCATAGTTGCTACTATCCATTCGTAGTTGCTATCTACAGGTACTCCTTAAATTTCATGTCAACTCTTAATTCATTATCTCGATTTTAGATTGCCATTGCAAATTTTTTCAAAATTTAAATTTGTTGACCATTCACTCTTTTAATTTTCGAGGAAATCTAATCCATTGCTCACAAAATTCGTAATTAGTTGTTGCGATCTTCTAGTAAAGACCATGAATTCTAGTAATTGCTAGGCTTTAATTGATTTGACCTTCAATTGGTGCTTGCTCCTTATTTAATGCTTATGTTACTATTTTATTACAATTTTTGCTCATTTTTTTGCCTATTTAAGCCATCTTAATTGTCCTTTATTCTACTTTTACCTCTTCTCTTCATCTATCATCATCTCCCTTCTCAATCCTTTCAAAACTCTCTCAACCTTCATGGTACTGAAGAAACTAACCAGAGCATAAAAGGGGAAGGACATTGCCTAACCTCAAGGCCCTCCTCTCCTTCACCTTAAGAAAGGGATAACTAAGGAAGAAAAAGAGAGGTTCAACGCCAATACCAATAAATTCATCCAAGCTGACAAAATCCCTTCCACCTTTATCCTTGAATCCTTGGAATCATGAAAGAGATTCATGCCTTTCTTTTTAACCTAGGATGGAATGAATTAATATTCAGATATGAATCAAGATATGAAGAGATTGTCAAGGAGTTCATGTGCACTGTCACCTTAAGCAAAAGCAGGTGCCTATGGGCTAGTATTTAGGGCTTTTGGGGACCCCTATTTCATAGCCTTTGCCTAACTTTCTTCTCCTTTTAACTTTCAGGTTGGTGATAATATTCTTTTCATTATCCATACTATTAATATAATTTATTCAGAATTTTGGTTAGAAATCTCTATTAAAACCAAACATGACCTTAAAACTTCTTTGGCCAAATATATCAAGGCCTTCACCAATTAGCTTCTTCACAGAATCATAACCTTTTCTATCAATGCTAAGGGCGATGGGAATGAAAAAATTTTCTAGAAAAACCTAACATTTCTCTTATGCCTTACTAAAAATAAGCCAATTCAAATATGCAAATACCTTATGGATCAATTGATTCATATGAGTACAAAGACTAAAAGCCAATTTCTCCTTCCTTCTCATGTCATAGCCATATATAGGTTTGTGGGAGCCTTGAATGCGAAAAATGAGAAATTCCTCACCAAAAAAACTTACCCTCCCAAAACTTCCTTGGCTTGCTTTATTTAATTAATGTCAAGGCAATCCATCTTGATGCCTATGTGTATAACTTAGGGTCACTTGTGGTAAAGAAGCAAGAAACCACTCATGCTTCAAAAAGGAAAAGGTTTGTGATATAAGAGAGTGCCAAAACTATTCCAACTCCTAAACCCAAAGCCAAACTTGAAACTTTTTCCATATCTCTTTCTTTCATAAATAAGAAGTTGGATAAGGTGATGAGGATAATTAAAAGGAGATTTCTTCTTCTCTCTCACCTCTACAGTGACTTAGTGGACCTTCAAGAGAAGGTGGGTGAATGAGGTGAAGAAGTTTGAGATAGTGATAATGACATCTCTCCATCGCTTTAATTTATCTTACTTAGGATTGTAATTCTTTTTCATTTTGTGTTCTTTTTTGTCTTTGGCCTAAGTATTGGATCCAATAAGTTTTTTGTATTTTATATTTGACTTTATTTTGTATTTGTTTGATATTAATAAAAGTTGAAGTTTTTGTTCCGTTTATGGTTGTCCTTAATATTCTTTATGTGTATAACTTTATACTTATCCCTATAATTGCTTTGTCCTCTCTTTTTGATCTTGACGAAGGGGGAAAGTGCACTTGAATACTATAATTATGGGGGACTATAATTTGAGGGGGAGTAAGAGCAACTTCAATTAGTTTAGTTACATTTCAAGTTTAGTTGGTATCTTACCAACTTTAAATTGTTAAACATTGATAACCATCTTAACTTCACACTTACGTATTCTTTATCCCTTGTAAAATCAATCTAAGTTGTCAAAATCAAAAAGAGGGAGATTGTTAGACTAGGTTGGTCAAACTTAAGTCAAAACTCTCTTTTGATATTGACAATGTAGATTATTATGTTCTAACAGCAATTTAAGTGTTGATTTTGCAGATTTTTAGATAGTTTTGCATTAAAAGTTGAATTAGAGTCTCTATCTCAAGTATTGTGAAAGGCAACCTAATTCGTGGTGGCGAATTTCAAATTTGCAACCTCTATCTTACAAAAAAAATCGATGAAGTTGGGTTAGATGATTTCATGGAGAAAATCGTAACCATAATCTTGCTAAGAAAGTGATGATCCATCTTCACGATAACAATTTTTGCATTTGCCTAGAGAGATTCAAGTCCTTAATGAAAGCATGACAAGTGTCCCAAAAAGTCGTTGATATATCAAAATTCGAGAGGATGAAATATTGGTCAAGACTGCGACTTGATGGAGCAACATCTCCTTGTCAAACAAAAGGATTCTCGGTAGCCATTGCGTCCTAGAGAAAAATAAATCGCAACCGCGACTTTTGTCTAGTTCAAAAAACATAACTGTTATTTTTCTTGGAAGACTAATGGTGGTGTGCCACGTGGACTAGTTGTTAGATATAAACAAGATTCTCTACCGCAAATTCAACAATTTTAGTGCAGAAAGAGAAATTGCGACTGCAAAGGACCATTCACGACTGCGAAATTTGTCTGACAGACATTTAATGTAAGATCTGCCCCAACGCAACTTGAAGATTTTGATATAGTTTATTTGTAATGTTTCTTTGGTGCTTGTTGCCTATAAATACTCCACCAAATGGACTTAAATGCAATAGAATAATATTTAATTGTAGCCAAACTCTTGCAATTTTGTTGCTTAACCTTTGTTCATTTAATTCTTATATATGAGTTATTACTATTAGGTGTGAGCATTAAACAACAGTGTTTTTGGATTTGAGAGCTAGCCTAGTGTGAAACTTTTGTATAGGTTAAGCATAAGCTTTTGGGAAAACACTTAAGAGGTTATGTGTAAGTCTTGAAATACAAATTATAAGGTTATGTGGGAGCCATAAAACACATAGTGTAAAAGTTTGATGTGAGCTTAAAAACACCATTTAATGATAGTAAAATACTCAAGTAGAGTAATGGAGAGTGGACATAGGGTTCGTTAATGATCAAACCACTACAAAATCTTGTGTCTTTAACTCTTCTCCTACATCTTCTATTTCCATCTCATCAAATCATTTCCTTCAAATTTAAAATTTTTCACCAATTTCATCCCCCTTTTTGGTACTCAAGGGCTAATAGAAAATTTTTTGTAGTTAATTAATGACGGATTACCAATGGATTAGTGACATAATTATAGCTAAATTTGTAGGTAAAATGGTGTTAGTGTCTTTCTGATGCAATAGCGATGGAAATATTTGTAGCTAAATCTAGTGATGGAATTTTCAGCACTAATTAGTGACAGCTCGATTCTATCACAAATTAGATATAGAAATATAGACGACATCTTCATCGCAAAATTAGTGATAGAAATTTTGTCCCTGAGTGATAGCTTATGTCGCTAGTACAAAAAATAAAAAAGAAAAAAAGATAAATATTATAAACTATGTTATAAATAACAAAGTATATATAAATAATATTAAATAATATAATATATTAATAAATTAAATTATAATATAATATAATATAATATAATAATATAAGAGTGATAATATTAAACATAACATATGGGTGTAATGAACCAAGACAACTTGCAAACTACTCAAATCTAGTGAAACTTGAGCTACTTGAGTGTCAAGAGAGTCAAATTCGAGTATGAAAATAGTCAACTCTAGAGGCTCTCATAAATCCAATCGGTTACACATTTACAAAACCGGTGGACTTGACTCGATTACTGTTCGATCCTATAATAGGGTTCGATAAATGAATAATATTAAATTATTAAATTAATAGCATTGAATTATATAAAACATATAATATAATAGTGTACATATAATATTAAGGGAGAATATTAAATTTAATATTCAATTATAGTAAATTAATATACAAAAATAATAAAATAGTAAAATTAATATATAAAAATATAATAAGATAATATATATGTTAAATATTAATATGTATAGATAAATGTTATAGTATAGTGATATAATATTTAATATTAATACATTAAGATATTTATAATATATTAATAAGCAATAATATTGAATAATATATTATTAATATTATAATAATTAATTAATAATATAAAAAATAATTAATTAATATTAATTTTAAAAAAATTGCGACAACCCCGGGTCTCCAGTTTGTATCAATGAGCTAGGCTTATCGCTACGTCCGTCTATCCATCGTGGCCAACAAACACTTATGGGCTAGCAACGACCCATGTCATCGCTAGCCCATCAGGGTTGCCCTAGGGTATCTTGACCCCTCCCCCCTCTTCCTTTTTTTTTTTTTTTCTTTTTGTTCTTTCTTCTTCCTTTTTCTTTCCTTCTTCTTTCTTCTTTATCTCCTTTTCCTTTCTCCTCTACCTACGGCTCCACCTCCTCTTGTCGTTGTCATCTCCTCTTCCTTCAGCTACCATCTTCTCCTCTGCCACCATCTCCTCCTCATCCCGTCACTACACATCCCACCCACAACGCCACCTCGTCTTGCCATTTTATGGGTTTTTGCTTCGATTTGGTATGAATTGGTTTAGTTTGGTTTGGGCTCTCACTCTAGATTCTTAAAGATCTGTAAGGTATTTACTGGTTTTAATTTTTGGCATAATATTTCATTAATTTTGATTTAGAAAATTTTATTATTTCGTATATTATTTAGTTTGTTTTATTGAAATTGTATTTTTATGTTAAAATTATGTGTTAGAAATTATTTGAAATTATGTTGAAGTTATTTTATATATATATATATATATATATATATATATATATATATATATATATATATATATAT